>JAARMF010001310.1:0-31544 GCA_022844705.1 Toxascaris leonina | reverse complement strand
TCATAGAGGGCTGAAATCTTCGTTGTAAGGATGGGCTTGCTACAGTTATATATGGTCCGCATTCCATGCATCATATGTATATCATATAAACGAAGGCATTTCATTCTTGGCTGCGACCCACATCTTCTTCTATCGGTCCTTATTTTGTTACCATGCAGTTGGCTGTGGTTGTGAATGTGATAATTTCGAGCGTAGGACTACTTTTGGGCTGCCTTGTGACATTTCATCACTAAGGCGCTCACATGAAGTCGCCCAATGATCACAGTTTCTGGCCCTCCCGAACGCACGTGTATTTAATGCAGTTAAAGGTATTGTTGTAGCTCGGTTAGTGAATGCTTCGGCTAGTGATGGAAAAGGTAAGTCCATTTTGTATCACTAGTTGAAAGGAAAGGAATCTCGAGCATGGAGTTAGAGGTCATTAAACTGAAGGGTGTGATCACAGTTTGCTGGGTTCCACTAGATTATCGCTGTGAACGACATAGACAACTTGAGAGACGGCAAGAAGATTATGAGCACAAATGGATTCGTTCAATACTAAAAGCCGCGTAGGGTTGCCCATTTCACTTCATTGCACCGCTTGAGTCAACCATTGGTTCGAAGTTTTTGTAAGCTGACAGAGAGAAACATTTGGGCATTTTCAATGAGAATATACTATGAAATAAGCAAGTCGAGTTTTGTTGAAATGAAGGAACGTCCGAAGCCAGCTTAAGTCGGCGCCTCGACACCCCCACTTTGACAAGTACATTTTTTGCCGCTCAACTAAAATGCGCTGTATTTCTTCATCGTTGATTTTCTTCTGCTATGTTCATTTCAGGCAGTTTTGAAGGGACACTAAATGCATTACGTGCAAACATTTGAAGGGTAAGCGAGCCGACAAAGTTTTCAACCAACCAAGAACGTGGCAAGATGCTGTCTTAAAACTAGGTAGTGAAGCCTGGTTTGATCGTTCTGTAAGCCCGCTTTGACGATATATGCATCCTTTCCAATTGGTAGGATTATGTCGCCGTCCTCTCCTCCTAAGCATCAACTCTTCCCGGTCCCTCTCCCTTCCCCTCTCCCTTCTTTCGCTTGCATAAAGGCATGCATTCGGCTACGAATAGAACTATTCTGAACGCCGCCTTGAAAAGAAGATGTTCATGAAAGGTGCAGAGAAGCTTTTAGATAGAACAGGAGGTAAGGTGTGGGACGATTTGCGCTACACTTTGAAAACTATTCAGAACTTGAAGATAGGAAAGAGTCAATATGGAGCGATGAGCGACGGATTATCTGAAAGAGGCAATGATTTTGTTGTTATCATTTTATAGATACAATACATAAGAGGATGCACATTCGGATGTGAAGAATAACTGAGGCTGTCTAGAAAGCAAAGTAGAAACTTCAATTTAAACTGACTTTTGTCTCCTTTCTTTGAAAGAGTGACTCCCAAAGTGACGCCAATCGCCACTAAAACAAGCAAAACAAGAGCGATTGCGACTCCAATCCAAATGAATTTCTTCTTCCGTGATCGCCGTCCAGCAAAACTCAAGAGACTTTTATCATCAGCGTATAAATAGCTATATTGATCTTTTGTCGATGCTGCGTTCATCTGTGCTTCCTCGAAAGTTCTTTGTCGCTGTGCCGTATGCGGTGAAGCGATAGCCGGCGATCGGGATGTGTTTAAGGCTTCAGGAGATAAGATATGCGAGCGATCTTTCAAGTAGTTTGAATATAAGTCGGATTGCACTGGTTCTTTGAGAACACGCGGAGTGTAACTGCCCAACCCATAATTAGGAGGGCTCGTTCCATATCGAGCGTTCGCCTTGTTCACCATTTATGCGTAGGAGGGATCGTTGTTGCTAAGCTGTTGTTGTTAATGACTGCAAGATCGCTGTCTAGAAACAACACATCAATAGTCGTAATATACCAATGATTCGCTTTGACTGCAACATTGGCTGGCCGTTTGAGCGGGGGGCTTGGCTTACGGTTTTCAGTGATCTTTTAGCAAATTTTCAATTGTTTCAGTTGTTTCAATTTGTTTCAACTCAAGCATTTCAATTGTTTACCTTACCGACAAATTATGGGGCTCACAGAGACTATTTGAAGCTATTTTTCGAAAATTCCGCTGAAATTTCTCAAAGGTTAATTAGGCATTTGGGATGGTCGTAATATTTCAGCGCTAGAAATGTTTTGATGTGTGGAAATCAGAATAAGGGATATTGCGAATAATCTCGACAAGTTCAATATAGACATTTTGGAGCTTCGACGATGAGAACAAGACCTTACAGAGATTTATAAAATTGACCACGAGCTTATTTCTTCAAAAATAACAGCTCTTTCTATTCTCCATCCCTTCCTGGTCAGAATTTCATGACCGCACCACGGTGTTTTTGATAAAAGACGAAGTGGACATTAGCACACCAATGGAGTTGTGTCTCAAATTTGTCTACATTATTTCGGTTATTTCGAGTAATTTTATGTGCTAGTGATGAAACTAAGTTAATTCCGACTTTCCATTTCGCCGATGGTTTGCCTATGATATTGACTGTGTTAACTTATCTGCTGCAATCGTTGCCTGCTCAATTATGCTCAGTGATGATCATTTGTACAACATTGCGAGGCTGTGTTTCTATGCTTCTTCTAGGAGTATTGCCCCCTGCGTACTGATGGAGTGCTCGATTCTGTTTGAAGGATTCTCTTCTAAGCCGAAATTGAACACACACCGTATCGCGGTTAGGTGATTGCGAACATAATATGAAAAGGGGCAGGGGACCGATTGCGAAACAAGGATCAGGTGTGCGCAGACGAGGTGCTGCTTTTTTTCGTGTTTGGGTTGGTGTTGCTCGAAGTTTGTGTATATTTATTGGGTGTTTGATATTGCTTGTGCTCGGTGGAGGCTATTTTGCGTATCTCAAGTTGTTGTCACGTCGAATAGGCGCTCGCTAAGCTAATGCATTCTTTACCCTCATGAGGATATTAACATGAATACTATCCTTGACGAAATTGTTGTTTCTCAGGTGCATAATACTAATATGTATTACGCTGTCTGTTGTTATAAACCTTGGGATGCGCCGAATCAGATATAGATGTTTTTACTGACGTTTCGGCTCATTGAGCCACAATCAGAGTAGCAACCCTATGATGCAAACATCATATATACAGACATCTATACATACATATATACCCATTTGTGCGAAGGATTATACAGTAAAGAGGGAAACAGTTGGAGAATATGGGGGAAAAAAAGAAAAGAAATAAACAAAACAAAACAAAACAGAAGGGAGAAGAAAGAAAGAAAGAAGAAAAAAATAATTAAGGCAAAAATGGGGGAATCAAGATGTGGTTGCGTGGGAAACATTGTGCAGTGAGGACATTTCCACACATCTGTTTATGGAGGGGTTCAAAAGGTTAATGAGACGCACCTCCCTAATTTTGCGAAGAAGATTGTCTCGAGGAAGAACCTTAACGGTTATGTTCACGCCGTGAGCGTTATGACAGTCGACCGCGTGTTTTGCCACAGGACAATTGACGTGTGATTTTGCTGTAGGTGTTTTCATGCTAAGGACGTGCTCACGAATCCATTCATGTAGGAACCGACCCGTCTCACGTATGTAAGTGGCGTCACATGCGGCACACTTAACCGAATAGATGACGTGTTTCAAACAGCAATCACCCAGTTTGTTGCTGCAGCAAACCACACATTTTCATGGGTTGTAGCAAAGGCGGCGGTCGTGAAGCCTACTGCAGACGATGAGTTTGAGGAGGGTAGGAGGAGGAGTTACAACGAGGCGGAGGGATACCTTGTGATTGTTGAGAATATTTATTAGTTCGTCTGTGAAGGCGTCACTAATGTAAGGAATGGCGAGTGATGCACAGGCATTGCTCGCGTGGTTTAAACGGTTAGCACGATGGCGACCGAAACGATTTTTGAATTTTATTTTATCTGAGCCTTCAACGCAGCTGGCTTTGTAGCCGTTACGTTGAGTACCGACACTGCATGATTAGTTGTTTGTTGGAGACTTTTAAAGGATTGGTTTAAGTTGACGGAACCCACTATGTTCAAAAAATGAGAGACAACGTTGCGTTTGATGAGGGTGGGGTGGGCTGACTTCTCATTAACAATTGTATTTGAAGAAGAGGGCTTCTTATACCAATGAGATTTGAATTGGCCATTTACATACGAAATAGAAGTATAAAGGAAGGGGATGCTATCGTCTGCGGGAGTTTCCACAGTGAGGGAGATAAAACGATCAGAGTTGTTATGGGTATCAAAAACTTGTTGAAGTTCTTCCTGGGATTTGCAAATGACAAACATGTCATCAATGTAGCGGACGAGCAAAGTTGGGTTAAGATAGAGAGCTCATCTCTCGAGGGAAGCCATGAAAAGGATAGCCAACAGAGGGGCTGGACGATTACCCGTGGCCGAGTCCCTCTTCTGTTCGTAGAGGTTCACCGAACATGCGAAATAGGGAAAACGTAGGCAGACTGCTGTGAGATCCAATATGCCTTGTTTTGGGAGGCTGTAAGTTGTGAGGTGAGGAAAAAATTCGTCCAGAAGTGTGGACAAAGGAGTACGGGCTGAATGGCGGGAAACATTAGTATAAAGGTTAACTACGTCGAAACTGGCGAAGCTAACAGTATCGGAACATCCCCCTTTGTTTATTTCATCTACATGGCTGAGGAATCCAGCCGTATTTTTGAGATGAGATGGGACGTAATCTAGTAGTCCAGTAAGGATGCGGGTAAGAAGCCAGGAAGCTCGATCTACGGGACCGTCGCAGTTGGAAATGATAGGACGAACGGGGAAACTCTCCCGACCCGTGGATTAAGGCGTGAAATTGAGTTTGTGGGTTTCGATGAGGGTATAAAGAACAGGACAAGATGGACGGGCACAACATAGGTTTTTTGCAAGTTCTTTGGGGTTGTTGTATTTAGTGATAAAGGCTTTGCATGAATTAAGTACAGACTTGATGGCTGTATTAACGTGGGGGCGGGTAATGGGGTTATATAGAGGTGTCGGCTGGGTGATGAAGGACAGTAGACTTATCCAAGTTACAGGGACAAACAACACAATCGCCATCTTCATCAGAGATGGAAATACGAAGTTCATAATCCATGAGAGTTCATAATCCATGACCCTTTTTCGGAAAAAGCGAAGTGCTGCGCGTTGTTCACGCTCATGGTTGTCTGTGAAACGCGAGCGAACATGTCTGTTGAGTAGGGCATTAACATCTCGGAGACAGAGACAAAGACTGGCTCTAAGTGGTTAATGGCCGAAGGGAGGGCGATTTTAAGAGAGGGGAAAGGAGCAGAACGCGCAAGAGCCTGAACCGCTTTTGGAACAGTGCGAGAGGCATTATGAGCATACCTAAGAATGACAAATGAACGAGCAAAATTGTCGCGTATATCACATGCCACTTGCTTATTGGGGTTGACCGCGGGAGCAGAGGAGGGCCCCAAGGAAAGAAGTGAGACAGCATTCTCGTCAAAGGTTAATGGCGGAAGGGAGGGCGATTTTAGAAGAGGGGAAAGGAGCAGATGAGCCGAAGCGTTAGTAAAAACATCTATATCTGATTTGGCGCATCCGGAGGTTTATAACAATAAACAACGTAATAAATATGAATACTGTCATTATTTCCGCTTAAAAAATATGCGGCGGCAAATTTACGTTAATCAATGTCGAAATGTTGAGTGCATTAACAAGACCTAAAAGTATTTAACGAAAGTTTAACCATATACTCGAAGGAGATATTTGGATGCATATCAAATCAGCATTCGTAAGCACACACGTGATTCGATCAGCATGATTGACGATACAGACCGTTCCGGAAATTTGTCAACATCAAATCAGCCCTTTGCTTTCTCAAGGTGTGGAAATTTTCAGCTCCAAAAAGTAGACGATTCGAATTGGCATCGAAAGATTACATCGAACAATTTTAATCAAAAAACCGTCAAGATTTTCCGCATGAGTGGAATTGTTAAGAGTGTGGAAATGCCTCGCCGTATTCATAAACAATACCGCTATAAGCGTTGCGATGGGAAGCGTTTCCAATGACGGAAAGAAAATCGCACAAATAGTAAGTAAGATCGTAAGCATGCCGTGTGACCGTACTAATAGGACGACAATGAATATGGAAAGCGTAAAACCCACAAAAATATATTTAAATGCAAAAAGTAAAGACAACTGTTTGACGGACATTTGAGCAATAAAGCAATCGTCATAATGATAACAGTGTGTGGAGGCATTGAAATAAACGGCGCGTACCACATGCGTCACCTAATCATAACTTTCCAAATGAGCATGCACTGTTTTTTTTTTCAATCGTTTTTCTTCATTCGTCTCGTGGTCAGCGTTCTTAATCGGCTTTCAGGATGTGAAACTCGTAATCATTTGCGTCTGTAAACATGTCCGGCGAAGCCCTTAGAAGTTTAATAGTGCAGATGCATTCGTAGCAAAATTCTATAAGAATCTCTTGCTGTTTCGTGATATTAGTCCTTCGACCACCATTCGATGATGCTGTTTGATAATTATTTACGCAAGCACTGTCATTTCATTTTTTCCTAATGCGGTGCCGAATAACGTCGAAAGTCTTCCAGAGAACGATTCCGCTCGAACAATAGTAACCTAGAGGGAGTGAGAATATCGATGCTATGAATATTCTAAAGTGAATATTCGCATCTATTAGCGGTGTCGAGAGCAATATCAAAAGACCATAAGTGAACACGCAAAGAACCCTCCAGGAATTAAGAAAGGAATGCATCCATCGATGTTTTTTATTCAGATGGACAAGCGCGACAGCCACTCCCAGCGGAAGTATCGAAGCAGCTTTGACATCCTTTCGAAAAGCACATGTACTAAACATTTTCGGAATGCCTGAGCTCAATCTGTCCGTGGTACGATAATTGTTCGATGTTTGCCAAATGACTGATACCTCGTGAATCTTAACGCCATACATTTTTGGCATCAATCGGCGGTCAAAATGGAGCAAAATTGTGATGGCCAATGTTCTAGAGCTCAAGCTGCAAAATTTGGCCAAAAATTTTTTCACACGTTTCTTTCGCACATTCAATGCCACCTGGTACAATAGCCTCAATTAGGTCGTTTTTTCCCCATTTTTCCTCCAACGAGTTGAAGTTCTGGTTATCTTCATGGTGTTTATGATTTCTGCTTTTCATTGCGATAAATTGCTGCTTTCAGAATTCCGAAGCACCAACAGGAGATATCAGTGCACGCATACTATTGGTATTGCACGAACCTTGAAACTTGATAGCGCCATGAGCTCAATGATCACACGGTCTACCAATATGGGTCGCAGCACCAATCCTTGCTTTCCCATGCTGGGCTTCACGCTGTGACCCGCTTGTATTGTCAAGGCCATCACTATTCGATTCTATCATTCATATGGATGACCATCATGGACAAACTGAAGTGGTTTATTACTTGCAGCAACTTAACATCTATCATATGTGAACAAATTGCAATCTATTATCCCTTGTATATGTTACTTTCGTAGGTTTAGTTGGGTGTATATATCTGATAACAGTGACGATTCTGCAGGATCTTTTCGGGACACTGGCGATTTTTTGACTCTCCATACGCACTAGCGACGGATAGGGATGATGGCGCCCTTCTAATCAGTCGAAACGTTGAGTGTCTTCTGCTCCACTTTGCACTGTTGTCCGCCGAAGCTCGCTATCATCCGTATTATGTAGCAGACTCGACAAATATCAAAGTGCAGTAAGAAAAATGCAAGAGTTGTTTTTTTTTAACGTGAAGTGTTTTGAAATATGCAAGCACGACGCTCCCTAATCGCTTTCGGTTGCTCAGTTGCGACGATGTTTTCGATCACTTTTTGCTTCCTGTTGATTCACTCATGATAAGAGATTCACTTGCTTTTTCGACTCACTTGTTTTTTTTGGTCAGAACCCTTATATACAAGCATATGCTGCTAGAAGCTCAATTATCGGAGGTGAAGTATTAAACCTCTTCGATTAGGCAAAGTTGTTGCAATTGAAGCCATCACTTTTATACTTGAAGGCGTCATATTTCCATAACTTTGTCACTACCTGCCTATTTTGCATCATCATCTGATAAAACAATGCGGGAATCTCGGAAGTTCGCGTTCGATTCCACGGCCATTTATTCACATTGGGTAGCCTCAAATTAAATTAGTGCTTTAAGCTGGTGCTTTCACCGCTTTAGAGTGAACGTTTGCATCGATAGGTCATTAGTGTTGAGGAAAATATCCGATGATTTCTGATGTCTGTCATGGCATTCACATATCACTGAACCGTGGATAAACAATTGATTTTATTGCACACTAACGCCATGCTTTGGTGGTTTGAAAACGAGAGCAATAAACGATCAAATATTCTGCGCTCAACAACCGATCGGCAGTGAGTGCTGAACGGAGAATCCGTGACGGCTCGTTACTGACCAATGATGGTATCGAATTATCAACGCTTATCAGTACGAACCTGCCGGACCGCACTTTATAGGCATTTCTAGCTTCGAAAGTTTTTCATTCTTTCCTGTACGTGAAGCCTTTTGAAGTTGGCGCGAGCAACTAGTTTTATGTAAGGGAGAAGTCGTCCGTCATCGAGACGCCTGCATACACCGCAATAACTGTCGCATGACTCATTGGCATCTGCTTCACATGCACACACGCCCACTTTAATACCAAAAAAAGTAGCACTCCTAGCCTATTCATCAAAAAAAGACAACTGAAAGATGCTCAAAGATCGCGACGCTCTAAGAGACACAAAAGCGTCGAAGATGCAAACCCAAGCATCAATGATAGAGCTTTCACATTACATTTCCAATTGCGAACATTGCGCACCCAACAGGTAGATGATGGCTGGGGACGGAATAAAAACTAACTAAATGAAGTTGAAGTCAGTCGGCTATTTATCTGCCTATTCATCTACTCTTTCGAATTTCTCGACAAACTCTGTGGAATTCTGGTCCTTCGCATGGCAAACTTTCATTGGCAAACGGATGTGATGCTAGTCACCCTTTCTTATTCGCATATGCAAATTCCATTGTCATCAACGATTGTGCACACTAGTAGCCCCATTCTATCCATCGATGTGAACAACTGAACACCTACACATATATGGCTATTATTTGCATTCAATTGGTTCCCTGTGGTTTTCCATATTTTCCAGGATGAGCTTTCCTTCTTACTTTCTACAAACTTCTCCTCATTTTGCTTTCATTTCTCATCCATCGGCCTCACGGACACTATTAAGTCTTGTGTAGAACAGTTTCAAGTTATCCGAGAGTGCAATAGACAATCTCTCATTCGAAATATGACGTTTTCATTCATTCCTCCCTCGATATGTTGAACGTAAACTGCTTTCGATGGGTCACGAAATAACAACAGAGATATAGCGGATGCGTCCAATCACCCCATTTACAATCATTTGAAATGTCGACCCATTAATCATAGACGGATTAGCCGAATTGTGGAGTGAATTGGACCAAGAATTGTTTCAGCGAGAAGTCTCGTTGGTAAAATAAAAATAAATCTCGTTGGTAAAATAAAGAGTGATCTATATGGACATGTTGTACGTTCACCGTTGTGAGGGAGAATGAGCACAACGAATGCGAATGAGCGGTGCGTATTCTCATCGTTGTTGCTGTATTAGCCAAAAATGAAGAAGATTTTCTTGCGGTGAGTGAAAATTCAAAAGATGGAAATTCAAACGTAAATTGGACAATATCTCCGCTTCTCGATTGACATAACGGAAAAGAACTAGCGTTCTTCTAGTAGATGACTCTCCAATGATACCAATCGTACGATCTCGCATGTATGAAGGCGGCATGTTCTTGAGTGCTTTGAGATCACTAGCCATCCAACTATCCAAACGAATTGCAAGAGTGATTACAAGTCTTCGCATCCAAAGAATTACTCCATAATCCACTATCAATTCATTGCACTTACATTTTCGCTCTCATATTTCCTGTAATATATTCGCATTCGGCAAACGTTGAAAAACTTCTTCGGCTAACCTTCCGTTTCTATTGCGAACAATTGCCTAGGATTTCACATTATTACCGCAGCTCGATCACCGGCCTATTTGAGTACGTGACTACTAAATTTTTTTTAGCGCGTGATACATGGTACGTATATACGTAGATCTAGTAATGTTTGGCTGGGCCGATTGACTTAATCGAATGCTATTGCAAATCAAAATCTATAAACTACGAGCTCCCGACCTGATAAAATGCAACATTTATACCATAATGCCTTATACATCGATCGGCAATATATTTCGCAAAGCACTGCATGAACAAAATCATAAGCCATGAAAAGAGTCATAAACAAAGAAACATGCAGCACTTTACCATTATTTGTGTTTTTTTTAAAAAAAAGATCATGTTTGATGTAGCGATCGAAGCAATTTTTCCAGTCAAAAGACAAAAAAACAAAAATGCTTAAGAAGTCTTCTGCTTTTTTTTGCATTCCACGGTGGCGCCGACCGAAGCTTAGTTGGCGATGGGCTTCAAACACTTTAAAATCTCTCTCGACCGCTACTTGGTTTTTCTGAACATTTTTCACAAGCGATCAATGCGATTAATTTTCTTTGGATGGGCCCTAGCGCTTTCATATTTTCCTCAAGGACATTTGCAGCCAATGAGAGCTCTGGGTATACAAGGCGAAGGGTGAAGGGATAATCCAAATAGTTGCTTATTTATTTATTTCATCATTAAGAGCAAACGAATAGAAATCTTGATGGTTTTTACATTGTCATCCTATGGTTTACACTCATGTAATTCAAATTTTCTCTTGTGCTTCAGTTCTGGATGGGATAGTCTCAATAATCTCGATGAGAATCAAATGAGAGAAATCTGCAAATGGTGGGTTCTTCAGATGAATCGCAGCGGAAAAAATTGATTATTGCATTGAATATATTAATGCTATAGTGTTGCGCAATTGTGCTAGAGAACAGATTCAGCTAACAGGTTATTTTAATGTTATGAACCATTGAATAACATTTTTTGCCATGAAGATGTGCTACAAAGAGGTGAAAATTTTTCATGCAAAAGCAGCTGTGGAAAGAATTTCATGAGCTTCGTTGCTGTGATTTATAGCAATTCATGGAGATAGTAAGGACTGTACTGTTATTGGCAATAGATTCAGCGGTATTGGATGATATCCATCGATAGTGGATCATTTTCACTCTACATTACTACGGTTACTAATATGAAGTACATTTGCGCTGTGCTTCACTTCTGCAAGCGCAAAACACCAGCAACAACGAACTGTTAAGCACGTCAGCTGGAAACAATTTCTTGGAGACGATGGCGTAAAGCGATAAGATCGTAAAACGAACCGCATTGCATCATCAACAAGTAATTGCTGTCAATCTGTCGATTATGAGCCATGGAACGTTAAAGTAAAGTTGATAAAGTAGGTTTCAATGCTGTGACAAACGCAGCAATCACTTCGCAAATGAAAGGACGGGTAAATATTTTGATCGTCGGAAACATTAGACAATATTTTATGGTGGCATTTCTTAGTAGAAAGATTGCAGTATTGTCACTCTTTATTAAAAGTCCCCAATAAACTCCGATATGTCATTTATTCTTTTACACAAGGTTTCATACAAGGAAAGAGTATACAGAATAAAATGTAATGAATAAGAAAGGAGGTGAAGAAAGCGAAAAGTGTAGAATATGGATGTGCACTCGACATATAGTGCGAAAAGATTTTGGGTCAGAAAGCATTGAATGAAACGTCGAAATGAGGAAAACAAGCTCTGGATGTAACGAATCCATAAGAAATGCAATAGAATGGTGAGAGGGATGAGTCGAGAGCGCAATAAAACTTCCTATATTATCTGCTTTACTTTATTTTCAGCCTAATATACCATACTCTACAGATGGAATTTAATCAGTGCATTAATTCGGACATTGGCAGGCCACATTGGTCGACAAAACAGCGTCAACGATTAGATTTAGGAATCGTCTGAAAAACCGTAGAGATGAGCGTTCTATGAGAAAATGAACCGTACGGTGCCAACAAATAGAGGATAATTTTGAATGAAAGCGGCTGACCGTATCACGAATTCAAATTGCTAGTTTTCAGCATTTCGAGACGCAGTCGGCTTCATAGCGGCCAGTGTAGAGTTCTGGTTCAGAGGAGTCAAAACGGCCTTTACGGAATGTCGAATGGACGAAAGGCTCTTGCATATGTTTATGTTCAAAGTCTCTCTGGAACAAGAGATATCGAGCATGCATGGGTGTATTTCCCCAGAATACAGATGGAGTGTACAATCAAGGCGTAATAGTTATTCCCGAGATAATTGTACAGCAATTCATTCTGCATGATGTAGGTGTTGTTTGGGGAACTATTTTCATGTCTTTCGCATTGAATCTTTTGTGTTTATTTACCTCAGATTTCCAAAGTCTCTCGATCATCGTTCAAATAATGCCTCCAAAATCCGAATGGATATGCGATGTGACGATTTTATGATATATTTAAACGAGGCTAAAATTCCTTTTTTTGAATGATGTTTCAGAAATCTGTATTTCTCGAACGCACAGTGCCAACATTGTTCTTACGCATCTATATTCTCGAACCCTCCTGCTTTGTAGCGTTCTCAGCATAGTAGCAAATATTGAAGGAGGTTATTGGGCGTAATAACATCTCACGGGTATAATCTACGCCTTAAGGGCACTTCCTGCTTGCTTGTTTGAGTCTGTGCGCCTTAACATTACTATTCGAATCGAATCATTCTCTTACCTTAGAAGTTAGAAATCGGCGATCGGCGTGCTGTCTTTGCACGAATAGAATCACGTGGATTGTTCTTAACCATTACGTCAAAGGTGCTCATGCATATTATTCTCGTCTTATCACAAATGAGGAATATTCCTCATGTTGGCCGGTTTAGTGGGAAAATACAAATATTGTTAGGCATAGTTCACCGTCAACTTATGCGGTCGGTTGATCCAATGATCTCAAGATGAATGTACTTGTTGCGCTAGATCTTCTGATACGCTTTTTCGCTCACAACATTTTCAAAAAAAAAAAAAAAAAAAAAACAGGACAGAAGCTTCGTCTCTGTTGTGATGGGGTGGGCATTTTTAAACAAGTGTCGACTCGTCTTAAAGGTGTTTCACAACTAATTCTTCATTAAAGCTGACTCCATCAGTAGCACATCACCCCTCTCATCATCCATTTTGATTATACAAGAGGTAGCGAAGGAAATATCATGGTATGAGGTATTCATAAACATGCTATAGAACATATTATAGAGTATCCGTGTGGGAGACAAACTTTTTATGAGCAGCAAATGTCGCAGTCAAAATACCGTCTACCATATCGACCCCTTCCGAAGCGTCCAAACGGACCACCGAAACGACCAAAGCCTCCATAGCCTCCAAATGGAGGACCGAAACCGCCGAGGCCACCGAACGGACCGAAGAATGGATCGTTGAAACCTCCATATCGGAACCACCGCTTGACACGAACTCTATAGCTCATTGTTGTTAGAATCACCGAAGAATTTGCAAGCTATTCATCAATGCCATTCAAAGTTCTAATGATCCGTGACAAGACGGCTCTCCCTCCATATAATCTACGAATCCCCGAGGCGGAAAAAAATGTTCTCACCAAAAAAATATTTCAGTGTGTTTTCCAACCTTCAGTGAAAAGAAATTTTAGTGAAATCACTAGTGGGAGCACCTATCCGTGCCTCCGTGTTTATCCCTTTGCGCTCCCAACATGGCTAATGCGGGAAAGTTGATGGGGGAGAATCGTGTATCCTAGGACAGCCTCCTCTTTTTAATCTCGTTTCCCGTCGTTACGTTTTTCTTTCGAGCGGTGATGCACAGAGGCAGCATTCACGCTGAAAATGAAAATGAAACCGATGTACGTCGTAGGAGGGAAGGAATCAGCTTTTTGCGACTGGATCTGCACATCCCTTGTAGTTATTTTCTCGTCTTTATTCTCATCTCATGCTGATTCCATGGTTGTTTTCCACTTAAGACAATTATTTCGCAAATTTTGACGGTTGGCTACGCAGATTAGTTGAGAAGAATGGGTGCATACTGTATCTAGGATCACAGCACCGATTTCCACTTCTTCTCATGTGAAATAAACTAAAAGCGCAAAGGGGGCAATGAGAGACGATAGGAGGGGCCGAGGAAGGGGGGAACGGTGCGCGAGGTGAAAGGATGCTGGGGAGAGGTTGTGAAGGAAGATAAAGGATAATTGGTTAGACGAAGATTTGATCTATTAATATAGGTTCATCTATTCGACCGTTGTGCCGTCTTTTTCGTCAGCGCAAGGCAGACCACCAAACTCATTCACTAGAAGCACCGTATGCATTCGTTTTGTATAGGTGATAAACCAGACATATACACCTGCATGTATATCTCTATGCATTAGTTTTAGCTTCAGGGTCGTGCAAGTGCACTTTCATAGTGCTGAAGTTTAACGGGCCGCTGAATCGGAGTGCAGAAAGGTTCAGAACGTAGAGAGATTGAGTCAGAAAATATTGTCGTCTTCTGAGTACTGTACCAATATCTTGTGCCTCCTTCGCCTGATCACAGAAGCAATAGTTCAGAAAATTTCGAAGCAATAGACGAGAAGCTGACCTTGGTGAAGACTGCTGTGGCAACACCGCTGCATCTGACAGCCCTCTATAGTCTATTAAGGCAATGAAGAGCATAAGCGCAATTAGTGTTGATTTCATGATGGATTCTGAAAGAGAAAGGTTTACGAGCACGTGGAAAAAGCGAGTTGCCCGAAAACGCACGTGGCTGTATACGAGTGAATAAATCTTTCACTCCCTTACGTTTTCTTTATACAGGATGAAGGGGAACAACATCCGACCTTGCTAAAGTTTTGTGGCAATGGTAATGATGGAAATTTCGCTTAGGCAGTCGTCATTGCAAAAAAGGGCCAAGTGGCTATGAGGCTGTCCTATTCGCTTGCAAATTGCGTTGGTGGCATTCGACTTGTCCTTGCTTCAGGGCAATTCTCAAGACGACCGCCATGTCTCCGAAAAAAGTGTTTCTTCAAATGCGAAAAAACTTGATTATTCCCGTTGCTTATTGAATTGAGAGGTGACCAGGGCGAGAATTAACCCAATATAAGAATTATTTAGTTATCAAGTTTGAAGCTAAACTATGCTGCGCAAAAGAAAACGCATCATCACATTGTGGATGATTCAAACCAGAGAAAGCGGCTTCGAGTGAATAAATGTGATATCTGTTGCTGCAGTAACCCCATCTGAACCTCCATCTGCTCTCAAAGAATGCTCCCAACGTCTTCAAGGGATGACTGCTTGGGAGATTTCGCTCGAAGTGGGCTGAAAAAAAATATATAGATATCTTGAATAGCCTTGGACTTGTTGAAAATTTATCAGCTTTATGGCATCGGTAACTGAATTACAGAAGATATTAGGTTGTGAAGTGTTCTGTGCTTTCCGTATTGTAAGTGGAAGCACGAAAAATGGGTAGACGAAGAATCTTTTATACGACCGACGAATACAAAAATAAAACAGGCAAGGAATTCGACCAATCGCAAATGGTGACCGTCTGTGTTTTGAATGGCATTTTATATATGTGGAAGCTTGTTTTCTTTTCGTTAAATAACTTGTTCAAACTCATTGGGTGGTTCTTCCTTTAAAGCGCCATTATATTTCCAAACTTCGGCATGTTTTTGATTGAGTTCGATTTAGTTGATAAGGTCATCATCAATCGTTCGAGTGCTTCCGCTCAGAAAGAATTCTAACAAAATGAGCGAAATATTTGACAACTATTGTCCAAAATAATAGAAGGTCACTATGTTCGCCAATTATGGCATATAGTTCTAGGAAAATATTATCGGTAAGTTGGGCGAACAACCTCTTTGATCAAATTTTTCGTCGCATGATGTGGACATCATTTGCACTCGTTCACGCAGATAAAGTGTCTCTTGAAAATTTGATAAGAAAATAGCCATTGTACTCCATATAGCCTTGACGAACTCTTCACTAAAAGTACTTAATTGACTTGCCAGCAAATCATCAAAGTTTTCGATCAGTTTTCCGCAAAGTTACGCAAAAAAATTGTTTTAGTTAGGCAACGAGCAAACCGGATTCTGCTTAACAATTGATGTGATTGAATAAAACAGCGATACATTTTGGATAGGAGATTTCAAGGAAAATACTGCAATGGATTTGATCGACATTATTTCCCACGGCGATTATCAGAACTGCCCGCTAATTGTAGATATGAACAAGACGATGCCAGTGATGATGGGCATTCCGTCGTTCCGTAAACACGAAGGAGTAGATGGACGCAAAAACGCATACATAGACACATGGAGGTGGGAACGTTTCTGCACACAGACATATACAAACATGCGAACCTGCGCACGTATTTGTTCGAAGCTGCCGACGTTTGTCATGATTCACGCTATCACATATAGACATTATGACAAAGCAGAGAGAGTTTGTCGTACAACGGATCAAAACATGCAGGAATAGATAGACATGAAGACACATACACAGACACATACACGTAGGTGCACTTCTGCACATAGAGAGGCATAAACTTGCAATCCTTTGCATGCACATATGCATGCACGCACTCGCATGGACGTACAGAATCGTGCATGGGCACAATATGTTGATGTGCCGTATCCTCCGGAATATTACATTGCCTCTGTGTGCATCCACCGCCATTTAAATGATGCCTAAAGCCCTCCGTGCTTTTGTCCAGCCAAATTCCAGATATTGCAAAAGGTCCATCGGCGCATCCCTTCATAGGTCTGCAGTTTCCGGCATTCCATTTGGTAAAGTGATTTGGAGAAATTTAGTGGGGTGATGGACTTGGTCAGGCTTATTTTCGTCGTTCAAGAACTTCCGCTTCCTCACCACATCGACATACTGCAATTTCACAAGCAATTCGTCGTCAAGATTTGTTGCAGCATTCCAATAGTTTTTGCCCGGTAATGTAGAGCTACTGCTTTCAGCAGAAAGGGTCCAAAAAAGCGCTGACACTGTCTCCTATCGATTAGGCATAATATTACTCTACATCGCTCTTGTGACTATGATGCGCTAATTACATAACCACTAGATTTGTGGATTGTAGGACAAGCAGTGGTAATGTAGTGATCCTTGACGTGACGAAGTGCGGTCATGAAATGTGTTGATAAGAATTATATGAGAAATTCCTCATGGTTTTGCTCACCTCCTTCCCTCTCCTTTTCCCTCCTCTCCTTCCCTCCGCCTTCCTCCAGACGTAGTTTCAAAAATTCTAAGAGTCTTGCATTGTCTTTTGAATAAGTCCTTCTTAACGGAACTTGTACCCAAGAGAAAATAAAATACTGCCTCAGCAGTTCGACTGACAATTTCCTCACACATCGAGCTGGTTGGCAAAAATGAAACGTGTGGAATTTCGATGTGCACTTCTATGACCATTTTGCTTCAGATTTTCGACAGGCACCTAACATGATTCTCTGTGAGAAGCATTACGCAAGATTTTGCTGCCAATTTCATTATCAGTTTTTCTTCGCAACTGAATATATGAAATAATGCCGTGGAAACCGTGCGTAATACTTCAGTTTGCATAAGTCTGCGTTTCCATAAGAAAGTTGTTCGCCGAAACTGAGGGAACTACTTATGTCGTGCAATTGAGCGCGCCGTTTCAACCTCCAGTAGAGAAGGACTCTCCCATTTACGTGGAAAACGATTAGCATGTAACCAGTAATCGATATTATTTCGCTAACTTATCAGCCCTTAGAATGTTTCCTCATATTTCCATAGGCAGTTCTGCTCGCCTCATACCCTCACGCGAATTTTCATTGCTGTCGGTGCTTCGATATGAAGAACTGATGGGATTTTGTTGAAGACAGGTGCTTTGTTGAGCACTGTTTTATTCGCTTCGATATTTGTTCTTTTAAGTTTCCGCTTATTTATATAATCTGCACTCTCTGCGAGGTTGGGAAAAGTGCCTTTTGAAGTTTGATGAAGATTTTTGCTGAAGATGATGCAGTGCTGAATCCTCATGAACGAAGGGTCGATTGAATGACTGCTCGTTGGCGTTAAGTGTTTGATATACAGATGAATATTCCTGTTCTAACCTCCTCTTTTACGCGCCCCCCAAAAGAGTACGTGGTAGCCAAAAAAGAACCTCTCCTGAATACTCACATCAATATATTAATTTCATCAACACATTTGATGCACCAACATGTATCTCTAAACGAGAAGTTTTCAGGATGGTGACTATCTATATACTACGCCGAGATCATTATTGCAAACTTTTTGCGCCGTTTGTTTTTCCGCATTGCTGACCAGTGACCTGCTAGTGAATGCATCTAGAACCTAACTTGCTCCAATTACTTCATGTACGCTTTTATCTATCGCCAAACACCCGTGGTGAACGAAAGGAAGATGCTTGAAGACGCCCTTTTCGGTTGCATTCGTAAATCTTGTTTTCAAGTGGAAGAGCTTCGATACTCGGCGCTATTTTGATGTAGAAAGTGTGAGCAGTATGTTCTTTTAAATCCTTACGAAGCCTTTAACACTTTTTCTATTGCGGGTGCCAGAATCGAGTTGAACACAACGATGCTGCAACCATCATATCAACTTGTTATAATCTCTTTGAAGTGATCGATCGCGTTTATTTAACAAAGAATCAAAGGAAGAGAGGGATTTTCATTTTGGGAATTTTTCAATCTTTTACAACATCTTACGATTAATGAAGAGTTGTGAGATTACTTCGCTGTTCCTTTTCTCGTTCAATGCGGATATCAATGATAGACGGTAGTAACTTTTGCGTTGTTGCGAGTGGCTGCAAATGTCCATACTGTGCAAAAGCGCCCACAGTTTTCCCGTCTCTATAAGCAGACGGCGAATTCATGTGTTTCCGAAACGACGATGCCGATTTGTCGCCGAATATCGTCTCCAGTTTTCCCAATTTTCAAAGAAAACCGCAGTTGTTGTTTGACAAGTATACATAGTTCAGTATTTCAGTGCTCTTTTATATTTCATAGCGAATAAATACGCCACATAAATGAATGCAGTAGTTATAATTTTCTACAGAACTAATGAAAACATTGATGCGAAATTACGTTGAACGTCATGAGAAGCTTGTACTTTCCCACTCAAAGGCAATGTTTTTTAGGATGTACCATATAAATGGGCATTTGAGTGGCACAGTTCAAAATCTCCCAACCGTAGCAGTTTTGTTTCACAAGTCGATAACACTGAAGGACTATTCAATGAAAATCTTCAGGAATCTATAACCTTGTTAATTGCAGTCATATCATTGGGCTGCTGCTCACTATAACACTTTTCCTGATCTTATGTTAATTCCTTTCGTTGTACATTAAAGACGAGACTGCACCATTTTTAAAAACAGCATTAATTCTTTGCAAATTTATTCGAACCCTACATCGATTCCCTCTCTTCATTCGCGTCTCGAAGTGGTATATGCCGTTACTACAACACGCCATATACATTATTCGAGCGATGCCTATTGTGCATAAAGTCTTCTATATTAATGTGCCATATCGTCATGCCTATCGCAACGCATTTGACGTCTTGTTCACGCTAGCAATTATCTCTTTAGGAAGCATCTTCGATCTTTCAATAATTATTCTGTCTCACCTGAGGTTTCACAATGATATGCTCCTTATTACGTTACATATCGTGTTCGGGTATTTTCGTGGTAACGTTCCTTCTTCCTCCCATGTCCATCGCCCGAATGCATCAGATATTTCAGTCTTTTCGTAATTCCTACCCTCTAGGTTCGCTCAGCAATTCTTGCTTGTTTATTCATTTTCGTTTCCAATCATTCTCATTTATCATCAAAATGCTTAAGCTTTCAAATGAACTCAATCATCCATATGCTCTCTTGAATGCCTCTTATCTGCTAGCTCATAGCTCATTTATATCTCAACACGAATCAGTCTTTGTAGGTATTATCACTCAGTAAACCAAAAACAACAAGGTGCAGCAACTATTGCCATGTACCGTATGTGTATAATGGATCCTCCAAAACTTTCTACAACTGAGCCTACTTGCATTCAAAAAATATCCTTCAAATGCCCCCAATTTCCCACGTCTCCGACAGTTCTTGTCTCAACCCCACAATAAGCCGAGCTTTAACTTGTGATACATCGTCGTATTTACGCTTTTATAATTTCTGCATGTCTGCATTTGCTTTTCGTACAAGTCTCTCAGGGCATGTGACCACCTTCTCTACCTCGTTCTTTGCAGTCGCGCAGTTCTCATACCCCGATCCGTTCACGGCTAATGAAATCAAAGTCGGCGAAGCACCATTCGTACACTATTTATCTTTTTATCTCTAGTCTCATTTATCTTACTGTGGTATGATCCCTGCAGGAACTGCCATTTGATTCACTCTCACAAACTCGTTTTGAAAGATCGAAGTGTGGCGAGGCGTTGTCCGCGTATGGGCGCATAGAATCTCTGAAAATGTGCAGAATGCAGAATAGTGCAGAATAGTTTGAGCAGTAAACAAGCAAACAAAGCAGGAATTACTTCTCATATCGTTGTTGACCAATTTCCTTCCTGCCACAGGACAGCTAGGTTAGAGAGGTTATAGAAATAGACAAAGGCAGCGTTAGTTGCACTGTGACCAGATTTTCAGAATGCCTGTTGGTCAGCATTCTGATGGTCACCTGGGAAATCAACCTAGAACCGAACCTGGGACCCTTTGCTTACCATGCGAAGGCTCTACCACTGAGCCACCGACCCCAAATCACCACGTGTGGAGGTTATACGGCCACTAATTCAAGCCGGCGGCTGAACATTTTATCTAATATTACCATATTGCGGCTGCCAATTAGTAAACGCAAAATGATGCGCCTCGAGTGAACCATTGCGATATACCTGTTGTTCAGATGAACAGGTGAATTATTCGTCCATAAACAAATCACTAATTAGGTGTCCGAAACCAACGATTACCGCTACCTTTGCTGCACTACGGTCGCTATTTGGCGAACAGGTGCCTATTATGAGTCGTTTACTGAACAACAAAGTCACAACAACAGTTTAGTGAACGAAAAAAATGCAGCAATGTGCTTCATATTCACACCGAATCATAGACTCAGTCGGCAGAAACACTCATATAAGGTGGAACGCACAGTGCGATCACCTCAGGGAAGAATATTCAAATTTTTTTTTATAAAACCCTAAAGAATGCTCCGTTTAGCTTGTGCACGAAACTGTTGCTCGAGCAGGCCACTCAGTGGAAACGATTAGATTGTATGGCCTATCATATTCATCCGTTTGGTTAAACGATAAGCAACGGCTAAGGATAAGCGAACAAGTGCAACACATTTGACAGTGCTTCCGAAAGTACTAGGATGAAAATGGAGTATTTAAGGTGATGGTTTTTGTCGAGGTCGATGATATCTGCTCAACGATGCACACCACCGACTGAGCGCAAGCAGAATGAACCACTGGGCAAGTTGGATGATAACGCTGGAGAAACATTTCAAGAGATAGCGAAAGTGAAAGCATTAGTCTGAAGGAGATGGTGTCAAAGGTCATCAATCTTCGATTGACGCGCAGTTCTTTGCAAGTTATGAAACGAGGAGAGACTGCCGTGTATGAAGATATCGGAAGTTATGTTCATTTAAACATTGCGTCATTTCCCACAGTTAATCTTATTCGTTTAAAATGTTTGGTGACTGCTGGACTGATGCAAAGAAATAATCGCACCCAAAAGAGGCTTATATGCTTCAGAGTTAAAAAATCCCAAGGAACTTTTAGAGGTACCTTTCAAGGATTCAACTATTTCTGAATCGATGCATGTTCTCTCTACGTTCTTTAGCCTCCGCAATAGTTCTCCTACAAATTCATTTGCGTAACAATGGTGCGGTGCTCGATCAAGACGTAACGATGTTTCACTTCCAAGGCCACAGCACTCGATTCGACGTGGGGAGATGAGGCAACCGAATTCCTTCTATAAAAGTCCTTTCCTACATTCAATTCATCGAGTATTGTCATTGCTATGTTTGATCTCAACCATTATGGCGTAAAAAATTTAATGACTCAAACAATGCAGCGAATTTGATGAATTCATGAAGCAGACAACTTGTTAAGACAAAAAGATCACCCAACGACCAGAAAGGTCATTTCAGTGCAGTTGAGTTGAGATTGATGCCATCGCCATATGCACATTGCTGTGGCCGAAATTTTTGATAGACTGAATTCACAGTGTGGTGTCGTTGCTGCACAATCAACGACCGATAACAACAGTAGGACGAACCTGCAGTAAATTCTCTGCTGACCACGGAGTAAGTCGCTTCTCTACTTTAAGGAAATGTTAAGACTGTCTTGTGGAATCGGAATTACGAGCACGCATTTGCAAATAGTGGCTTGATGCTCACTGTTGCTTGAAACCATTTTTTTCCGGTGATGCAGCTCTCTCCATCACATAAACTTTTGATTTAAAGTTTTCCAGTGGAACATAGATCATGACAACTATGGTTAAAAAATTGTCACAAGTCGTGAAAAACCCACTAAATTTCCACTCTGATCCACAATTTCCAACTTAATATCGTTGTGAAATAAAAGTGGTATAGATTCACTGAAATCTGCGAACGAGATGATTTGATTAACCAATGAGGTAGAATTTCCTGCAATTTCGTGGCCGAATTTCTTTTTTGCAGTTTTTCATTCGGAACATTGCAATACCTTGTTAGAATCAACCAACAATTCGAGAAATAGAAAATGACTGCCAGCGATGATTTCTTCATAATCTAATCGATAGTGCATTATCACCTGCTATCACCTGATATTACCTTATTGCATTTCTTTCAAAATTCTGAGTTCTGCCTGGGTCCGAAATTTATGGAAGCACGAATATAAAATCTCAGCTATCGCTATAAATCGATGTTTCGCACTTTCTTGCAGAGCAAATTGGAGTTATGGTTGTTTCTCATTTCTCAAGAAACCGTCATCATTCACTTGCTCGCTCACGAATTTCTTCCGGGTTAGGGCGGGCGTAATGTCTCTTTCCATCTTCGTCGATGGGGGGTGCTTTCGCGAGGAGCGGCCCTACATCGCTGTGTTCTTGAGCAAGCAGTGCGCCTGATGCAACAGATAAATGCTCCGATCTTCGTGGATCTCCGTTGGAAATCGGGAGCCAGAACAAGGAACATTGCTCACCTCTGCTTCCCGTACATTGCCGCTGGGAGGAAGCGAATGCATTGGGGCCCGGGCTCTTAAGAAATCATTCTAGCTAAACTAAGGTACATGTGGCACGATTCTGAGACAAAGTGGAAACATAAGCAGTTGGCGCAATAGTCACTGCAATTCTATATCGCGTCGGCCATTGCCTCATCATAATAAGACAGTTATTTCCAACAACAAACTCGCTAGAAACTTTTGATGCATGAATATTTCGGGAATAAATTCGAAAAAAAGCTTCACATGAAAATATACCAGATCGTCTCAACTTTTACATGGAACTACAACGAACTGTTGCTAAACTTTTGAATGATGGATCAAATTGCCAATGTCGAGAATTTCGTTCGTGAAATGTTGAGCCTCAGAGAGAATCGCAGCAGAAAAAGATGAGAGCAATTGAATCCCTGGTTTGTTTATTTCGAGAGTATCGATGTTCATTATGATCAATGTTGGAAAGTAGTAAGTCGTGGATAAGTATAGATGTAATGAGCAGTAAACAGATCTCATGGAATCATTCAAAACAGATTATTTGATGAGAGATGGGTAGTTCTTTGATCCTAAGACAACCATAAGCGAAGAGAATGTTCCATTCACTTGAGGCAGCTGAAATTACTGAGTCATTCTTGAGCACCTGACGACGCTTGAAACCGGCGTATCTTAGAGGAGGATACTACAGGTTATGTGGAACTATCGACAGGGAGATTTTATCGCAAAAGCTCGGAGATAGTGTCGACCCCCATAAGACTATGTTCTCGCTCCTCACTGAATGGCTTTGCTTATAAACACTGATGAGTGTGTCGACAAGTGATGTTTGTTTAAATGATATAACGAGGAAATCTGATGTTCTCTAGGGACCGGATTCTTCCCTTGTCACATTTGCCTTTTCCTTTGCATCGCGCGCTGGCCTTGCAGGATATTTAACAGAGAAAAACGGCGAACGAAAAGGCAGCTAAGTGATGGATTTCATTAACTCCGACCCCACATTAATAAATGTGTGCTGCTGCTCCCATCAAAAGCAAGAGTTAGATGCAAACAGGAAAGTGGTATTGGTAGCCTAGAACATGAAACTTCACATTCTGTGACAGAAAACTGTTTTTTTAACAACCCTACTTACCTCCTAGTCTAGCTCAGGTATTCGTTACATATACCACCTATATTTAGTATATTCCTTCAATCTGTTCTTGCAGTCAAACACTTTTAAGGAGCAGACTGCCCTAGCTTCCTGATATTCCCATTGTTGTGGGAAAGAAATGAAAAATGTGGTCCCAGGACAGAGAATAATCGTGAGATTTGATCTGTTTCGTTCAAGCAGCCGCATTACGGGTTGTTAATCGTTGAACATTAAGCCGCCACGAACTTCGTACTCATCTTGCTTCGATCGCCTTGAAATTAATGAGATTTAGCAGCTAACTGAAAAGACTGCAAAAATTCTGATAAATATCTGCCTAAGGCTATTGGTTTACCACGGGGTAGCGAATGAGTAAGTGAGGAGCAAAATGAATTCGGGGTGTCCTTGCATTTGAGGAGAACATTGTTAGACAGCCGCTCAAAGATCTTCTGGTTCTGAAGCTATCGAGGCGTTCTGAAGCTATCTTCGAAAGCGCAGTGTTGACGGCTTTAGAATCATGTTTGTGAGAAACTGACCTACTGTCCAAATGAAGAACGGAACATGAGTTGTCTAGGGAGCACCAAAATTCTCGTTTCCGTTCAACAATTGGACATTATAAAGGGGCCGCAAATTTCTGCATATGAGGACGACTACCTCTTCGGCGCGTATTGACGGAATATGAACGAAAATTTATTTCACTGACGCAGCATAGGGCTCTCTTTAGTTCGATCCTGCGATCTTCAATGCTTCTTATCTCATATGTGGCTAGTGTTGTTGGCACCTTCGCGTCAACAGTTCGCGTCATTTTGTGGAAGTTGTGCATCTTCGGGATTTACTCAGAACTTTTTATTCATATTGTTATTACAAGATAGCTGACCTATAATGTCTATCGAACTAATGAATTACGGTGTAAGCAGCATTTTTTCTAACAAAGGACGCCGATATTCGTCTGGATCCTCGATGGTCATATATGTGATCGTCAAGAAACAAATCGCTGACATCTATTGAACCATGGTGAGCACGACTGCACTCTAATTTCTCAACATCCGTATCGAAATATATCAAGAATATTGTGGATTTATGGGAATATGCTCCCAGAAATCTTCAGTGCAAAATCTTTTGAAAGCTTTTCATTAATTGATTCACGAAGCGTTGGAATATTCCCAGTAGAATATGCATCTTGCAGCGGCTCAAAACACAACCGATTGCTCTCCATTCAGCGTCCGGCACTCATCAACTCAAAGGCATCGTTAGACTCGAGAAAAAGAAACTGTTTTCATGCGTTCATTTTCCCATTCCATGCTCATGAAGGTGCCGGCAAGCGATAGAAATTTTTTAGAGGCATTCAATTTTTATTCGAAATTACATAGTGGACGAATGCCGACCTGTGTATTTTAGCAACGTTTAGGTTGTAGGGAGTTTTGCCTCGCGAGGAGCAGCATCTCTAGTCGATTATCGCTTAAAGGCTGTTCGGATTTTAAGGAAATATGAGCTCAGGCATAGTTGCACTCAGCTAATTACTATTTTCGCGATATATGAAAGGGTTTTTTACAGGCTCTTTTTCATAGCACTTGCATAATATGATAGAATTTACTGTTATCAGCATTATACAATGGTTGGAGGAGAACTATTGGAGTCGATAATGCGAGGGGATTTTTCTTTTTCTGCACACAAACGAGGCAGTGAGAACGTTCATTTCCAGTCGTATGTCTTCTCGTTAAGTGAAATGGTTTCGCCTCACTTCTGAATGGACTTACTACTCATGTCAACGCAGCAAAAGAAACGACCGCGCAAATAAGAGACCGAAGCATGAATTCTGCAACAGCAGCAATCCAGAGTCATAGATACTATTGTGCACAATGCAACGCGCATGGATTGGCCCAGAATAGCAGTAGAGCATTCGCCTTCTAAGTGTGTTTAGTAACGATAGGCAGATAAGATAGGCAAAACAGAAGTCACCTCTCCATTCGCACCCAAACTCCGTTTTCGGGAACGCCGATTTGATATCTATGCTTGAAAGGAGGCAACAAACTAATGATTGAGGAAGTGAGTTTTTTTTTGCGCCCTCGGAATTCAGCTTTTTGCGGCATATGATACAGGCTATGGCAGCTACCACCGTTGTGGGCAGCCCCACCCCTCCCAACCTTTTTGCTAATTACGCAATGGCAGAAAGCCACTGACATAAATTATTTGTGAGATGTGGAACGAAAATTCGATACCGAGTCAACATTCAAGATTAAGCTATTTAAGCAAGGTAGTCGCAGATGCTGTCGCTTTCTACAAATCTTCAAACGTTTTGCGACGAATTTTCTTGCGAAGAAGGGGGATCCCTGTTTTCGGAAGAATACAGCACCATTAGGAGCGAAGTGGTGAAAAGATCTCGCATTTGGCGTTAGGCGCCGGAAAAAGTGCGAGCGAACGTACGTGAAATATTTGCATATTTCAAATGCACATTTCTTAAAATGAGATACGCACGAAGTATGGTGATCATTTCGCATCTCGTCGTTGACGTTTTCCCATGAGGACTTCAATTTTCAAATACGCCTCATAGACGATGAATGACCAACCATGCGCTTTACCAAATCCCACAAGAATGTGTTCACAGTGTTTTCCAACTGTTCATTTGTGCTCTAAACTCTCATCATGAAGTTTCATTCTTTTGATTGTTAATGAGGCTTTTCTTTTCTGGTAGATGGACTTTGCCTCATATCCAAACCACGATAATTTCCTTCGATAGTCGAGTAATATGGATTTCATCGAGATAGTCGAGACGCCGAAATGGAACGAAACAGTTTACGCTAGCAAATGAAAGAAGTTGTCGGATTGTTCGAATGACATACCACCGCTTTTCGATAAGGTCTCCGAGAAGCATGTCAGTGATCTATTTTAGCACTAATAATTGATGTCTAAAATCAACGGCTCAGCATTCATCACACGAACACCTTAGCTCAGAGTCGCTTTGAGCAAATGACGAGACGAATAGCTGTTCCGAAAAAAGCAAAACAGGCTCGCTGAATATCAGTTATGTGTCCACTTCACCACTTCTTCCATAGAATGCATCGGTCATCTCGTTGTTGGATGATTACGGATGCCGAAGATGTCACTATAATTTTTACTTCGTCGAAAAATTTCCCATTTCCAAACGAGAAGACGATTTCATTCTACCGATTTTGTGGCCCAACCACATAGCTTTCTGATGTATATCCTATTATGTTCATCACCCAGAGTTTCCTATGGGTGCCGATAGCATCTTATGTTATCAGTGTGTTACTTATTAGATGTTTTAGTCGATAGCTTACAACGTCGAGAAGCTGGCCGCATATCATTTTACATCGACGGAAATAGACCACGACGATTGCATTGTAGGTTTTAGAAATTTCGGGGAGGCAAGGTTTCGGCCACCTAAGACATGGGCGCTTTCATAATCGTTGCTCTTCAGATATGCTCGCTCATATGCATGAAATTTTCAGTGATGGGGTGAGTCATTTCATTTGGCATAGTGAAGTGCTGGAAAAATCTTTACAATTAATTTGGGGAGATGACGTATTTGTTTGTTTGTTCCCCTTTTTCTGAAATTATGTTCTGACGTCATTTAAGAGTCCTTTTATTGTTTGTCTGAAAGCCACATGAATGAGACACATTGAGATGAATCAAATTTTATAGAAGCGATACAGTGATGGGCGATTGTCTGCTTCCATCATCGTCGTCACCCTATCAAGGGTCGCAAATCCATAGCAACGCGTAGGAAGTGATCTCTGAACCTCTCTGGACCAATACCTATAGAACGCTTAGCGTACCTGAAAACTAAGATGGTGTAAGTATTTTCTCACATCGCAGGTTGTGTAGTTCCTTTCCTGCAAGTCAATATCTCAATATTTCTTGTTCGCGATATATAACACTTGGGTATGCTTGATTCTGTTAAAGAGGTGGTACCCACACGAATAAGAAGAGGGAGCGAGTTGAGGAGGGAGGATGATATAGCGCATAGAAACCATAAGGCTTTCGGGATTTTTAGATGTGCCTCTTGCTCCAGTAGCATACGCGTTGAAAGAGACCCACTAAAGGAAATCGAAGAAAACGATGCGCTAAAGATGGCTCATTAACGACGGAAAAATTCTAGCTCTTGATTTAAATTCTGCTCCGTTGATATAATCGCTAAATAATATCTTCACAGCCATACAGCAGAACTTTTCACTTGCATGAAAATCTCATGCTAACGGATTTTCGAATGATGGCTTCAGCTGTAACCTGCTATTAAGATGGCATGGCAGGGTTGCAAGGGAATAGTTAAAAACTGGAAGACGATCATCGTTTCCTTTTTTTTACATTCTCGCAGAGATGGGCATAAAACGTTTGCAGCGATCAGATAGAATTAACTGAACACCGGCTTCTTCTTTAATTATATCTTCATTGGATGCCGCCCATCATCAGTTTATGGATTAAAGCAGGAGCAGAAGTAAGATATTTTAAATTCGAATCGAACTTTGTCTATCACTGAAATGCACCGATCGGAAGAAATTCTCCGAAGAAAAAAGCAAGCAAGGCGCTCACTGCTTCGTATTCATCGCTCTCACTTCTCAGTATGGATTTCAGTTTGCACACCTTTCTTCATAATGTCTGACGCCACATTCTCGCAGTTTTTACGAATTCATAAGCTTACGAGTCATGAATAACGCCGCCTTCCGATGTTACAGTAAAGGCTCTGCGTAAATGGTTATAAGAGTGCCGTCGTTTATGCGCAACTGAAATTTCGAGCCGAAACAAATTCCTATCTCCTCTCGTGGCTCACATCTGAACCGTAGCATGACTTTGTTTAAAATTTCCTCGCTTTCCTCATTGCTCATTACACTATGCCAGTTAAAGTCTCATTCGAACATGTGAAGATAGCACATGCCGTACCTGTTGCATAGGCACATGCTCACATACATCATTGATAGCCTTTTAATTCAATTTCTTCTCGCTTCGCCCCTTGAGATTGGTCTACTGGAGGCACCAACAGAACAGAGACGAAAAGAAGCGCTTACGTGATTGTGTCATCGTCGTTGAAGAGGGGGTCTTCAAAAAGGAATACATCGGCACTCACCAAAATAAGATTTATGGCAATAATTAGAAGCAGCATCGTCTGAAACACCACATTCTCTTGAAGCAAGCTAAAACTCAGCAGACCGATTATGTCGCCTAAGCTTATGAGAACAGAGAAATCCGGAGAATTTCTGGATATCATATCGTATCGAATGGATTGGTTTCATCGAAAATCCAAAACTGCGGTAAGGGTAGTACATTGGTAACCTTTGGAAAGTTGTCCGTTAAATGTTTGGATGAAAGACTTAACCAGTAAGATGGAAATTAAGCACACAATTAACAGTTTTCATAATGTTTCTAATAGTCCTGCCCTGGCCCACGTGAATCATTCACTCCTTTTTTTTTCTACGACAGAATACACGTTTCCTAAGAACAGAGCTGCATCGATGAAAGGCGATTCTCTTGAAAATGCAATGAGACACCGCAGAAACGAAATCGATCGCACTATATGCTCGGAAATCTGGAGAAGGTTTTCTCTTCACGTATATTCGAGATCTCACCAATGAAAAACAAACGCCTCCTTTCGTAGAGCAGAGAGCAGCAATCCATAATTAAAGCAGGACTGATGGCACCGATATAGATGCACTTCCGTTGTTTTCTTTCATTTCCTTTTTGCTATGGCAAAACACCAAAAGAGTATTTTTATATGCGAAGAAAGATAAAATGAATGGAATTCATCGTATGCAGTGCTTCGTACAATCAAGACCTCCTCCGAACGGCCATTTCATAGAGGACTTGTAATCGATGAGGCTTATCTATGTAGAAGTTGCATTTTAACGTCATGAAGCAGTTGTGTAGTGACGAATTTCCTCTCCACGTTGAGAAGGAGTTACGTTTTCTTTCCGAATTTTAGTCCCTTAGGCTTTCCACTACTTCTTTCGAGCAGAAAAATTCCAATCTTTCCTTATAAGTTAGACATGAATTATACAAAGCAGATCTCCGATCTTATTTTTGTATGAGAACGTCCGACGTTTCTCATAGCAGATTCTGGACCACCAGTTGAGTATGAATCAAGTCGAAAGGGTTATTATTTGAATCAAGACGCCTTCTATGAATTGCTATACCTTCGAACCTATTCTCCCGATTATCGCACTCAAGTGAAAGTTTTTAATTCCGAAAAGTCCCGCGGCCTTCTATGGCGAAATTTTCAAGTAGTTTCCAGATTCTAGAGCGGGTTGCGCATCTCTCACCAGAGATGCTAGCGTGGGTCTAAGAATCAGAAGAGCACCTCTCATCGCATCGCTTGCACGAAGTGATGGCAGGAGGTACCCGTCATAGCTTACCTGACCCGCGGTTGGCTTGCCATCCTTAGGCTACCATCGCATAAAGAATCGTGCGAAAAGTGGTCACCGAGCTCTCTACTACTGCAAGCACAGCAGGCTGATCTCGACTTCTATGGTATCTAAGGTCACTTAAAGCCTTCATTGCTTTGAAATGGCAATATACCTCCACTCTCATCAACGCCTAACAAATGAAACGACTGCAATACCATACAGACGCTAAACATAATTCAGAAGTGCATCAAGGGGCGCATTTCAGATTCTCCTTATGCCTTGAAGTGAGATGATTATTCGCTTGGAATTAGTCTTGCATTCAGTGGCATTTCATTGTCTCATCGCTGATTAAATCTGAAAAGGCGAACTGAAATCATAGTCCTATTTTTCATTGCATTTTCTGGATAGTGCACAATTATGTTGGTGGATACTATATACATCTTCCTACTCATACATGTCACTGAATCTCATCAATTTGTTCGCTGTTGCCTACTCATTTTCCCGTCGCGTTGCTTCTCTGGGAATATGCGTATTTCATGTATACATTCATTTGGGGTTATGTGGAGAGGAGGGGGGGGGGTGGGGGACGGTGCTACGATGACATATATCCTTCATATCCCCTCTGGTTTTTTTCGTTCATATTACCAAAGGCCGTTCAGTTCGGAAAAAACTTCAATCCATGTGAGCGCTGTGATCGCGATCTACAGGCTAAGTTAAAGAGAAGGATGCCCTTAAAACTTTTTTGGGAAGCCGTCATTTCATCCGATTAGTTCCCAGACTCGTGACAGTGATGATCCCCTCCCCCCTCTTCCCTATCATTTCGAGCAGGAGAGCAACTGTAGGGAGAGGAATCGGCGAGATGTTATGATCAACCATTCGATACTGATTTTCAGAATCACAGAGGTTAGAGCATTAAAACGACAATGTGGCCCCCCTTT
>JAARMF010001309.1:5445-45977 GCA_022844705.1 Toxascaris leonina | reverse complement strand
CAAAAGGCATATTGAAAATCAGAAAGAAGGCTGTGCTTACATGGATTATAGATTCATGCGATGAATGCCGGAACCGGAGCTGAGGAGGCAATGAGCCATCGCTGGAGTATGGCAAAGGATTGCTGCTGGACGACGATGACCGCTGCGGCTTTGTCCTCCTGACATGCTAAATCCGCACTCTTCAGCCGCTGTCGGGCAAATAGCAACCGTTCGGAGTGTGCGTTTTGCATTTGCATTGTATCAGAAGTCACAGCACAGCAAAACTCAGCAAAACAAGAAAGAGATGCGGTGATGGTCCTAGTTTTCTTCTTCGGAACATATTGCATATTATGGCAGCTGTTGCTGCTGATGCACTATCTGCTGTCGGGCGCTGCGATGAATATCCATTGTCAAATGATTCTACGCTGAACTATTGAGTATGTGCTAGGCTCAACTAGAAAATGAATAGAAAAGTGTTCGGTGTCTTGTAGCAATGAGCGCTATTACATACAAATTTTTTACTAGCGTCCACTCTTTCACCATCGCGTTACTCTCAGCTCAAAGGGGATCATCGCTGGGAATCTCCGATGGGAATGGAATAAGGACGTTTTAAAGTGGTTAGGTGGCGAAGAGGTAAACAACGAAAGGAATGCAGATTATATCAACCTTAATCCTACCAAATATTCTGGCATCAATGTAGAAATTCGAAGTAGGCTGCACTTCCCGCACAGTGCACTTACCGCGAGAAAATTGCTCATTTTCCTCAAAAAGTAGCGGTACCTTCATCATCCACTCAGCCAAATAAAATTTGCCAACTATTTTTGCTGATTCTGAAAAGTCCGAAGAAGCCTCCCCATTGGTCCTGATATCGGTGGATCGGTGCAACCAGTTCGTCCTTAATTCGACGTCTTCATGGACGCACCACTCTCTACACGCGAAGTCGTCACTCGTCATTCACACAGGAATGTTTTCGTATAAATGTTTTAAAGCTGCAAATGATGCCGTGGCTGTGGTACCTTGAGTATGTTTGGGTCAATATCAGTACGAGAAGGTGCAGCGAGTGCAGTTCCCGTGAGAGATCGTGCCAGAACACGCGGCTGTCTACCGGCAGCCCAATTGGTGAGAATATTGTCCATCATAATCGGCCAAGAAGCCGGTGCCTACGACCGACAGTTCGTTGGGGCACTTTGCTCAAGTGAGCGTTTCTGCCCGAAATGTATGCCAGTAGGTAAAGGCGATAGTAAAAGCAAGCGGTACCACTTTAGACCTGCAAGTAGATGAAGTGCACTTCAAATCACCAGTATACCACTGGCATCTACCAGCGCAGACAAAGTTTAATCAACGCGGCTCACCGTCAAGTATCGGCATGTGCTCGTCGAACTTTTTTTGATAGTCTTTCAGCGATTCTGATGCGCCATGGAGACCATTTTATGATTTAAAATAGCCCTTTTTCTTTTGCATTCAAATACGAAAAAGCGCAGGAGACAAAACACATGAAAAAGAATATAATGAAAACAAAGCAGCACAAAAACTGGATTTACGCTGCTCAACTTCAATACGATTCGCAATGTTTTCACTAATTAAGAACTGCCTCTTCAATTTGCATGCTGAATTCATCCCATTGCCTTTCGGTTGTCGTCCAAAGACATTTTTTTTGTTCAGTATGAATGCAAGAAACATGCCTTTGATGCATTTGTGATTGCTTTCTTTTGCACATTTATTCGACCTATTGGTATGACGAGTAGATATGAAGAAACGCATGCCGTGTTGGGTTCTCGAAATCTAGCGTTAGTTCGAAAAATCTTCGCTCGGAGTGACAAATTTCGACAAATCCCGAATTTCGGATCTACCGAATCTTGTTTCGGGAATGGAAATCTGTGTGTCAAAATTTTTCCCATTGTATGGAAAGCTATAATATTCACGTTAACGCACCATATTTGTACTGTTGTAAAAGTGGAACAAATTAGCACTAAATATTACAGGCACATTTCCGGAGCATATTAATGGGCGACAAAACGCTCTTCTTACACCTACCCTCAACTTTGATCTGCGTCATAATGAAATGAAACGTATGGTAACACATTCGGAAAAATGCATACTGAGGTTTCCAAAACAACGCAACCATGCATGCATGCATGCTGTCTAGAAGAGGTAATGCAGCGACGAAATGGCCAGAGATATTAAATGCAGCGATGAAATGGCCAAAAATATTAAATGTAGCAACGAAATGGCCAGAGATATTAAATGCAAGGATGAAATGGCCAAAAATATTAAATGTAGCGACGAAATGGCCAGAGATATTAAATGCAACGATGAAATGGCCAAAAATATTAAATGTAGCGACGAAATGGCCAGAGATATTAAATGCAACGATGAAATGGCCAAAAATATTAAATGTAGCGACGAAATGGCCAGAGATATTAAATGCAACGATGAAATGGCCAAAAATATTAAATGTAGCGACGAAATGGCCAGAGATATTAAATGCAACGATGAAATGGCCAAAAATATTAAATGTAGCGACGAAATGGCCAGAGATATTAAATGCAACGATGAAATGGCCAAAAATATTAAATGTAGCGACGAAATGGCCAGAGATATTAAATGCAACGATGAAATGGCCAAAAATATTAAATGTAGCGACGAAATGGCCAGAGATATTAAATGCAAGGATGAAATGGCCAAAAATATTAAATGTAGCAACGAAATGGCCAGAGATATTAAATGCAACGATGAAATGGCCAAAAATATTAAATGTAGCGACGAAATGGCCAGAGATATTAAATGCAACGATGAAATGGCCAAAAATATTAAATGTAGCGACGAAATGGCCAGAGATATTAAATGCAACGATGAAATGGCCAAAAATATTAAATGCAGCGATGAAGTGGCCAGAGACATAGCTGCTTCGAGCGAAACAACCAAACATCATGAAAAGAAACCTGAATTCTTATATGCATTTTCTACGCGGATTATTTCCATAATGACATTTCAGCAACCTCGGAATCGGCTATATCAATACACTACAGCTATCATCTTGTAATGGTGAAGCTTAAGTTTGACTTGAAGGGAAAGGGAAGGATATGTGGTAAAGGGACATCTCTTGATAGATCAAGGCGACTCGCAGGAAGTCTACTTTTGGAAGCTGTTGCAGCGAACGCCTGGAAAGTTTCGAGAACTTATGCAGAGGCAAATTTCAGTCGCTCTTTAGCAAGTGTGATAACGTGAGGCTGCTGCTGCAGCAAGCACATTCAGAAGCTCCAAATGCAGTCTTAGTCAAGAAACGCGTAAACTCCTTCGGAGTAGGCGAAAGATGACTGAGGAAAAAGTTCAGGTTTGGGGAACATGCGGCCACTGTGCAAAGCGGTTCCTACAAAGAGGATCGCATCAATGTCAAGAAGGAAAGGCTGAAGGAAGGAGCAGCATGCAAATCTAAGCAGAGAGTAGTTTAGAATGAAATACATTTGCATCAAAAAAGTCAACTCGACGGCGGTTATTGGCCATCTGACCTGTAGAAAACCAATCGAAGGCGAATGAAAGAAATAGGAGAGAATTGCAGTAATCACGTGTTTTCATCTGTTGCTACGGTCAAATATTCCGACTTAACCACGTCTTTCTTTGTGCTGGATATGACGGTGTAAAACATGAAACTGGAAGAAAGATGCATGACTGGATCGGGCACACGCCAATCAACTATAAGCCGGAGATCAACATCTTTCAAGGCAGTGAGTGATCAATCTACTTGAGATATATAGTCAGGAAAGTTACAGGCAGAGTAAAATGGATGCACAATAATGATGATTCGCAAGAAAGAAGACAGCGAAGAACTATTGCCCAATGCCCCTGCTGTCGCATATGCAAAATACATGCGAATAGCTGCCGCATTCGATGAAGACCCAAGGAGAGAGCGGGCAGGCTCCAGAAAGCGATTTCCATTATTAACCACATTCTCGCAGTATTCAAGGTGACCAAACAATGAACGGAACACAAAATTTCTCTGTTTGCTCTGTCCGTCGATTTCAGAAATGCCTTCGCTTCACAGAATCTGACGCCGTAATACAAGTCCCATCGAATTAAGGGATCGATCAGCCCTGTATCCGACATATTAAAAATTCGCCGACGAAATAACTTGCGGATTTGCGCGTTTGATGAACCAATAAAAGGAACGTTCGCCAGAGGTGTGAAAGAAGAAATCTGTTGCTCGGAGGGCTTCATGTGCGCCGACGAGACAGTATTGCGGAATCTGGGAACAACACGGAGGATGGCGAAGTACTTCATTCGGACAAAGGACACGGACATTGCTGAAACTGTTGAATTAACTGTAGCAGCAATGCGACTGAATTTCGGTTGGAAATTCACAGCCGTAAGGTGCAGTAGATGAAATATTGTACTGCCTCGAGTTTGATATGCAGCTTGGAAACTGCAATGTCGGGCACGGAGAAAATTATGTATATCACGAGCAGGCGATACCCATGGGTAAAGTTCAGAATGTGGTGTCGAATAGAAGAAAAATCGCGGTATGGATGGTCTGTGCGAAGCTGAGCATTGTGAAAACGGAAAACACCGCGGCCTATGCACGCAGAATTGTTCAACTGCGTTGACTTTCCCTTGCTGTTATATGGACAAAAACATAGAGTAGAACGCTTGTGCACCCGACAGACAAGTGGTCAAAATTATCAAGCTGTAGCACATCTCCACTGCAGATATGCGGTCTCGTTCTGATGCGAAAAACAGCGTTGTGATGTTGTACGACAGAAAACTCAACTGCGCTCGGCACGTGACAAGGATGAACGGCAGTCGATGGACAAAGAGAACTGTTGAATGGTGTTCACGAATTACAAGAATAAAACCGGGAAGGCATTCACTGAAGTAGAGCGGTCCACTTACGAGTCTCCGTGGAACCACACGGATGCGCCATGCATAGGATCGACGTGGCTGAGAGAATAGTTGCCAGCTCTGTCGATGGGCAGAAATGGGACAATGAAACTACCGCTGCCGAAAGTATCAGAAACGTGTTAAGCATATTGGCCAAAATGCAAAACGGTACTGTGCATCACTGGAACATAAAAACACTTGGCGCATATAAGTGAAGTGGAAGTGATCGATCATCGACAGCCGAAGGCTGGAAGCAGGTTAATGCTAATAGCTTTTGCCTTCCTTTGAATACTGGCATATAAGTGCTTGAAGTACTCCGAAAGGTAATGAGTCCCTCCATTAACAACTCAAGATCTGAGACACCTCCCAAACCTTCTTTTTTAAAGCTTGGATAGATGACATAGCTTAGTACTAGAAAAAGCTATATATCCGGAGAAGCAAAGTGCGGGAAGCCATACACAAAGATCGAAGTATCATGAAAGTCTGCGTTAGTTATATGGACCTTTAGAGTACCAGACGACACTTATCACAAATGCTCTGCGTGTCACCTCGAGTTGCCTGCATCATACATGAACCTTTCATAAACGCTGCTTACGCTCTTTCTATTCTGCAGAATTCGTTTTGCTTACAGAACGACTTCATTCCAAGAGTCTATGAAAAGATAAAGGTTTCACATGCTACTACTGGCTAAGCTGCATGCAAACTCGTCACAGTACTAGCGCAAAGCAAAAGAAGCTGAACTTTGCCTTGTGCACAGTTCAACAACAAGTTTAATTAGTTGTTCGAGCGCGCATTTGAACCAATCGCAATACGCAAGTTCTTCATAAAGTATTAGAAGGAAATACAGAAGAGTCAATGGCACCCTTGCAGTGACTTCAATCGAGTACCTCATAACTACTGATTAAAACCAGTCGCAGTTTCGGCTCCCGTTTCGTTACGACGACTAGAACCAGCTGCGGGCTGAGCACATATTATTAATCCAAACGTGCAAGCAAGAGATTAACAGCGCACTGAATTCTGGTTTGAACTAGTAGTGACAAAAAGGGATTAAATAAGTGAAATCAGAGGTGGCATGCGGGGAAGAAGCGAACTAATTACNAGGGATTAAATAAGTGAAATCAGAGGGCGGGGAAGAAGCGAACTAATTATCGAGTTTCATCGCCGATGTGAGTTAAATTGAGTGTTCTCGAGAGAGCACATTCACCTGGCCTATTGAAAGTGGTAAGTAAGTTCATTCATTCAAATTGCTTTATTTAACCATGAAGAAACATACAGTAGTATGTGGAGAGATTGACGATATTCAAAAATGAAAGCATTCAGGTAACACGAAGGTCGTAGTGTCGACAAAAGCTGAATCGAAGTGACGCACATATAAACAGTACATTGGTTAGCCGTCTACTCCTCTCAAGGATGATAAGTCAAACTGGGCCAATTTCGCTTTGGAAGCAATGAGATTACTAGCTTCCATAATATCAGCCGGTAGACGATTCCATACCTGAACGACTCGAAAGGAAAACGAGCATAATATACCCATTTTGGTCAAAAATCTACGTTGTAGCTGAAAACGATGAAATCGGCAGCGTGTGCTGAATGGGGTATGGGCAAAAATGCTGTCGAACGAGATATCGCAGCAGCCATTCCGTATCTTAAAGCAGAAGTGGAGATCATATTCAAGTCGTCGGTACCTCAGACTTTTCAGGCCGAGGATCTGTGATCGTTCGGAATAGGAAGGAATAACGGAATCAGGAACGGCCTTGCAAAAAGCAGATCTTGTGCATCGCCTCTGCACGCTTTCAAACATTTCAGCGTCTTTATCAGTGCACGGTGACCATATCTGAGTACAGTATTCGAGAAGAGGGCGGCAATAGACCATAAAGCAAGTCTGTAGTGTTCAATGCACGGATGTCCTAGCCGAACATAAGTTATTCAACTATCCATAATCAATTTAGTCGTCGGCATAGTCCAGAGTGTTCTAACTTGATGGTTGCAAATGTTCTTGTCGCATGCTTGGCTGATATTCTCCTCAGAATTTCTATTGTGAGGCAGCTCCCCAGAGAATCCAAACATTTCTCAAGTATGGTGCAGCAAGTGCCACAGTGGCTCTTCCAGGAGTGTGGAAGACAAGGAAAGTACTATACCCATCAAGTTGGCTACAATATGCATCCGACCAAAGGATGCTTACACTCTTTGGAAGTGTTTACAATCAGCATCCCTTGTTTGGCGTATAAGCCTGTTATTTACACCAACTAGTGACAAACAGCAATGAAATTCAGGTAAACGTGGTCGGATTCTCCAATGAGGATGCAACATGCGGCATTTCAGCACAATTTCTGAGGATGTTCACTGAAGCTCGATTGCAATGAAGGCCCCTTGTGCTTCGTACTCGTCTTTTCCAGGAAAAATGCAACATCAAATTTGTGGGTTTTATTGACACATTACCCAACAAGCTGCACTACTTTAGTTATTTTCTAATTTCTATGCTGATTTGCGAATTCATTGCAGAGATGCGCAAAGGACGTCGAGCGGTCTTTGATGTTTGCTGCTTTTTTTAGTGCGAAACATCTAGTGTAGATCTCATAAAAATTACAAGGATCGAGCAGCACAGGCTGACTTTGGAGCTCAAACATGCTCCTCAGTGAGATCCAAGCTCGCTTAATGCACGTTACCGAACTTAACACCGGAAGGCTTTATGTGTCTGTCATTCCTTTGGGTGCCAAAATTTTCTTTTCATTGTGCACTTCCGTATTAAGAAATGATCTGAACGATTGGCGAAAACGCCAGCGGCTGATGCGAATGCGCAGTTTTGGCTGTTCTGGCCAGAAAATGGTCGGAAGGAAGCGGAGATCTGTTAAGCGAAGAAACAAAGAGGCAGTAAAGAAACAATAAGGCTCAGGAAACGCAGTATCTATTCCGACTGTAGTAAAACAAAAGCATTACAGCCAGGTAACGCAACATCACTACCTCAGCGTCATTAAGCAAGTCCATACAGTTCGATCACTTTCATGGTTTATGAATTCGTTGTGCAGTGTTAGAATCGCTACTGAGATTGGTTACCAAAAGAAGCGCCTTCGCGACACAAATTTGTCCATGGTCTCTGACACTGGCTAGCTTTCTGCACCGATCATGTTTTTCCCTTGAACCATCTCGTAACGTCCGCTGATAAGGGATCAGACCCACTAATCACCTCTGCATTTCCCCTCAGAGTAGTACGTATCAGGTAGCACGACAAACTATTCCATCCCTTGGACGGGATGACTGAATGAGTCGGTAATATATGTGATGCTCGCACGCCATCATATTCAGTCTTCTGAGAAACCTTAGCACCTTTTTGCAAGAACCCACGTTTAATTTCTTGCGACATAGGACACGCCACATTTCTGCAGCAGTACGAGACACTATAAAGAAGATGAATTATTGCGAAAAAAAGGTGCGAATGTCGACCCGTTAGGCCTTTACACTAACGACCTCATAATTGATTCTTTGAGTCTACGCTGTGCTATACCCTCTAGACATTTAAAGGTTTCTGCTGCGACATCGCTTGTTTGCGGCATTCCAAGATCTCGAACTTTGCAGGGAATTCAGACCTATATATATATTCTAAGAAATTGGGCGTTTCCAATCATACCCATCACTGTAGACCGATCTTAAATCGATTGCTGCTCCAAGCCACTCACTGGTCGCGAGCAAGTTTTTGAAAAGCACCGAGAGTCGAAATCAGCTAGTTTGCGGAATGTTTAATCTCAGTAAAACTTTATAAGATGTCCAGGAGAAGCTTCAGGGTGTGTGCTGCGCTGCAGCCAGCGCCACTTCGGCTTGCATGAAGGGTTCGTTAATCAAGGCATGACCCGATGAACATCCTCGTGACGTCATGAACAACACAAGCCTTCCAGCTTGTTTGAAAGCGAATAGGAGTTGACGGAGTTTTCTATGGGTCATGTAGGAAGCATGATGCCTGCTTTTGCTCAATGGAAATAATTTGGCACTTTTCCTAAGTGCAACAGAGAAGCAGTACATTTGAAGTTTGGGTGCATTTTGTGCTATTCATTCACTTAGGCATAAATGAAAATTATTGCGAGCATGAGTGCGTTTGTTCGCGATTAGTGGCAGAAGAGATCCACATCAAGAGAGAATTCGCTGGGTCCAGACGCTCACACAGCTAGTATCCATGCAAAGTAGATTTTAATAATTAAAAACATGTGAAGCGTTCCGCTTCTCACCTTATTAGATGGCTGGCACGACATCCTAAATGCACTGATCGTATTTGTGGATAAGCGCTCACTGAACCCAAGTTTCTACGAGAACGGCAAAAAGCTGATTTAACATTGGTCTCGATTCTTGAATGCCTCGCTATTTGTGCTCAACTGTTTCCATCAGCCATCATGCGAGTTCTTTAGGAAGCAGAAAAAAGCCTGTTCAAATGTCGACATTGTTTTATTGAAATGTTTTCAATGTGTGCGTAGCATTGCAACGGATGGATTACGCACAATGGAAGGGCAATACTGGATAAGAATGTGGGATGATGGCCCAGAAATCAGTGAAATTATGTCGCTTTCGCTGAACTTTATAGATGCAGATATCATCAGAGCTGTTGAAACTGTCAACTGTTCTCTTTTTTGGTAGAACGATTTCAACAGTTTTTTGCAAGATCCTTGATAAAGGCTTTTTTGCCTCCAAATGTTGAGGGTTGAGTAGATCTTTGAAATAAGCGATTACGGCCTCAGAATAGCGCGTGGAAAAGATAGGGCTCGATGGGTCAAGTCAAGGCGATGCGTTGCATGACAACGAAAGCTTAACGAAACATAGAATAGTTCGGCGTTTTTTAAAAGAACAGGAGAGAAGAGGGAATGAAAACAGAAAGCTTCGTCCGCTTAACTCACGGCATGATAGAGTCTGAAAATAATGCATGCTGTTCATCATAAAACGCGTTGATTTCGGAAGTCAGCGTTTATGACACATTAATGTGAACACTATTTTACATGCACAAATAACAGCATCGAAAGAAGAGACGACTGACTTAGTGGGGTACAGTTGGGAGTGCCAGCATAGATCGCAGCCGCAAGCATAGTATAAGTGAAGCTATCGGGCTCATGGCTACTTGATTGAGGGCGTGATGAATATGCGCTGCAAGCGTGAGCATTGCCGCGACGGTTGTCGTCGGATTGTGTGCGCTTTATCCCCCTCATGAGACGAGAGCGATTATTCTCGCACATCGGACTCATTATGCTCATCTCGCCTTCTCTTATTAAAAGTCAGCTCATCAACACAGCTGCATCAACGAATCATTACATAAGCGTACTGCAAGCCTCTCGCGAGTAGGCTACCTGCCGTAGTTGGTTCTTGATCTATTGTTTGAGCGTGTTTCTCTTAAATTGCAATGCAGCAGTTGTATCGGCATTCAAAGAGTTCTTTATTATTACAGATGTGCTATCACGGACAAGCATACATTTGTTATACGCCGTCGACTGGAGCGGTCTTTGTCGAGGTAAATCAAAGTCAACATTTGGTTAGTCCTCTACACTCCGCAGATCACAAGAATCCACAGATTGAAGCCGATCGATGCAACAAGACACTCGATTTAAGTTCACTTTGAGCTAACGATAAGGAGTTGAGCTTATTTCAAATCCAGAATTTGAAAACCGCTTTGAGGGAATATCAAATGCCGAGGCTGCTGGGATTCAGTTCTCAATCTTTTGAGGGATCATGATTTGAGTACAGTCGCGGTTGCTGTGCTAAAGTATGCTTTTATTGTGTTCAGCAATAATGGTTTCCACACAGTTCTGCTCCAAGAGCGCCACAGAAGAGTGATAGAAGGACCGACCACAATCTTTCCATGCAACGACTACTGCTAACGTCAGAAAATTCGAAAATTAACATCATCACGAGGATATTGATGCAATGAAGATCTCTAGCAGAATCGTGCTAACAGAATGGTGGATAGTGGGCGTGAAGGCGCGGAAGAGTTTGTATGACTGAAGGCGAAGGTTGATATGAGCCGATGGGTTTCGATTCGTCAAAAATCTATTCTGTCAAGCGCTGGAGCGGGCACTGTTGAAAGGAAAGAGGATCATACACACAACGGAAATGTCAATGTTTCATAATTGTTTCTGATGTTCTGATGTTTCTGATGCTGATACAACAGATCTGTTCTTTTCAAAAATTATATAATCCGTTTATAGTTGAATGAAGTAAGAGTCAGTTTTATTAATTTTTCACTGAANAGTTTTATTAATTTTCCACTGAGTCAGGATAATACATCAGAAGAATCGGCGAATATTTTGTGGAAAAAATGGGTCCGAACGAACAGGCGTTGCGTTTTGACACATTTGAAGCGTGGTTCAGTTAAGAAATTGATCGCACCAATATTCACAGATTTATATTTTTCTCTCTCTTACAGAAACCTTCATCGAAAATTCAATGCTGAGCAGCCATATGTGGTTGTTTGCTGCGCCAAACTGATTACATCGTACAGCGCCGCATCAATGAAATCTTCATTTGCACACCGAAATTGCACATAAGCCACCTAATGGTGACATAAACGATGTAGTAAATTGCTATTTGCAAGTCTTTTCGTTGTATTATTTAAGCCAAATAGTTCGGAAGGAAATGTGAAATATAAGAACTTTCTATTTTATTTTACAGATTATTTCCGCTAGATTTCATAAAGACAGCTTTTACGTGTTACGAATGGTAAATGTTCGGCAAACGGGCAAGCTCAGACAACACATTACCGTTATACACTTCCGTTAGAATTCGCGAAAAAATGCACAAAAACTTCTTCCATCTTGCACTACTCCAACAGTATATTCATACAGAAAAGTCGATGCATTGCCGGACGGAATGAATGGATCGTGTTAGGTGAGGTCTGCGGTTAGATGAGCACACAGGGGTGTGCGACGGAAATCGTTCACTCTTCCATCGCCACAAAGCACACAGGGCAGCGGTATGCTTTCCGTTAACCAACCGCATTCAAAACAAGGGAAGTCTGCTTTAGTTACCACAAAGATTCTGTTAGCTCCACAAAGTGCCTCATCGGAGGAGTTCCAGTAGTCTCAACTTAGTGATTGTATGGAGCAGTTTTCGTTTAAATATTCGTGTTATTTTGTTGTGATGTGACCACGTTAATTGAAGAGTAAGAGCGGTGTGGGAATTCTGTGGGGAAGCGGATTGGAGAGAGATGGAACATAACAATGATCCCAGCAGCATTTTCTCACCATTTATCCTCGAGGATCATTTTGCAGGGCGGTTGACTTGATGAATTATGGCTGCTTGCCAACAGTCTCTTTCCCACCAATGAGTGTGCTGTTTCTTCATACAAAACGATCGAAGATGGCAAAGTTTGGGGCCACAGAACTCCATCTCAATGGCAACGGCGGCTGGGTGCCACAGGATGGTTTCTATTGGAGTGAAGGGGCATGGTAAAAACTATTGGCGCATCATGTGTAATCTTCGGATTCTTTTGGCTTACTTCCATGACTTGGCAAATCATTGTGAGGGGAACTTGGCAAGAGATTTGTGAGTTCTTCTGCAGCGTAACATGAAAAGATTCTGCTAGAGGGGTTATTCCTTACGAAATAGGAGAATGCACTGACCTCAATTGCCACCACATTTAGAATGTTGAAAGGACTGTTCCATGTGAGATGCAACGTATTGATTCGGCAAAGTGTAATGCACTTTTACTGAAGACTACACTACAGTAGAGATGGATTTTGGGAAACTTGAAAGTGAAATTTCCAATGGTTTCTGCTGAAGGATTGGGAGCATGGATTTCTGGATTTTTCCTTGGGTTCAGAAGATTGGGTATTCACTGCCTGAGCCGTCACAATAGCGAGCGCAATCTTTATTGGGGCACTCCAAAACTTTGATCAAACATTCGCAATCTAGTGAAGCGTATCTTCCTAACAATCTCCAAAATGATTCGGCTTGACGATAGGTTGCTGAAACCAGAGCTGCTGAATTTCTGCATGAGAAAGTCAGTGAATGGATAATTTCCACCATAAAACATCTCTTGTCTCTGAAACCGATGACTGCAAAAAGATATGGCTTCCAGTGCAACCACTCTACGAAAGTATTTTAATGCCACTCTGCATGTTTCCAAAGTGTCACTGAATTTTCTCAGGGAAGAAACGGCACCGCACTTGAGTGAGTGCATGTTCTCCAAACCCTTGTGCATAACAAAATGATTGAAGCTTATAGTATCATTATTTCCGCGTTGTGCAGTACCACGCGCTCGGTACATGATAAACTGCGCAAATGAGCATATATTGCTGTTTCGAGATGAGGTGAAATCCATATGCTCAAGAGAGACATGACCTCGCTGCATTTTCCTCATCCGAACACTAAGTCCGCATTGAGATTAAAATAGCCGTACTCGGCCGAAAAGGAAAGGTAAAGCTAACTATGAAGTGTAAGAATATCAGTTTGTGATCCTCGCATGTCAACGTAAAACGATGAAACTAATATAGGCGATGTGAAAATGACCATGTCGGAGAGCATGGCTTCTATTCAAAAGAAAAGAAACAACCTCTTTGAAAAAGAGGTGACTGGTCTCGACCTGATGCACTGAACCTCTAACGCTCCACCGAAACCAACGTTTCAGCCGTTCTGTCGTTGCTTGTGAAATCTCCCAAACGGAATGCGATACAGTGAGTTGTAAACATCGAATAAATTCGACCGCCATATATGCAGAAATACAAATATTACACATTCTCAGTGATTAGAGTGAACTATGGATAGGAGGCTGGGCATTTTTCAAGGAAACTGTGGAATGTTGTGGGAAATAATTTGTGAAAAAGAAAAAACATCGACGGTGCAAAATACGGAGATTTCGAAAGTTCAGTGGGCCTCTTATGAAGGCAAAGTTTGATGGGTTCAGAAGGCAAAAGTTTCAGAGGCCGATTTAATCCTACTTGCAAATTGAATGCAGCATCCGTAGCACTCTAGCTGAGTGGCAAGTATTATGACTGCAACAACAACAACAACAACATCAACAACCCAAACCGCATTCCAAAATTCTATAGCTCATCTCGATAGGTAGATGCTTCAACGTTGGTCCACTGGTCTCTTCTGCCGACTCGAATCTCGCCAACTGTTCTTCCATTCTGCGTTAAACGCATCGACATCTTCCACTGACCCTAAGCGAAGTTGAAATGACTTTGTTGTAACGTTGCATCAACGACACCCTAGCACACAGTTGCCGCAAATTCTGTTTAGCATATGCGTTTGTCTCTTGGTACCTGCTGCTTAATGGAAAGGCTGAGCAGCAAGTTTTTAGCTTCGTGAAACACCACCTTGACCTGAATCGATCTAAAGCCCACACCTCATTGCGACTCTTTATCCCAGAGGGTGGTACCTTTTTTGCTGTGAAGCCGATGGAAATGAATGAAACGAGGCGTTGAAGATGCGGTCTTCAACACGCTTCTGTTGCGTCCCTGAAAGGATTCCTGCAGACGCTATTCTACTGGCAGTGCGTGTAATTTGTCGGATCATCATTGGCATTTAGTTTGGTCCTGCCCGATCGAGTGCAGCGTTGGGCGCTTCGTGAAGTTTTCTCGCTCTAAATTCTTCCTCTGAGCACAGCAGCCTTAATTCTTCATGCGTTATTCTTCATGCGTTATTCGCGTCATCCACCGTGTTCGTCAATTGTCCGAAAGTATAGCTTCGACAAAGATGGCTATGAAAACCCTTAGAGCGATCACGGAGTACGCTGAAATACTGAATCCTTGATCGCTAGTCTGCGTGCCGGGGGAGCTCGGCAAACGGAAATCCAACTCCGTACAAAAATAATGAATCTGCTGAAAGCGGACAATCCATATGAAACGCAAATGGAAGCTTATTTGATCGGTGACAACGGAATAATTTGCATCAGCTCTCAGCACGCTTGGCGAACGCTAGCTTGATTGACGAAACAGGTAAGACGTTTACGTGTTAAGTTCAGAGTAGCGCCGTTTGCTCAGCCAACATTAGTTCTGATGAGATGATCTAACAATAGTGATGTTCTTTCCTCTGGCAAGGCATAAGGATTGGCATCTTTAGTTTGGAAGACTATCAGCTCTGGTGTAGCGTTGAAAGCAAATTGTGTGAAATCTCTGCTGACTTAATTCAAATAGGCAGAGAGGCGGTCGAAGAATCATTATGCCTTCTTATGCAAATCACTTTAAAGACCTTCACGATACCTCTGCAGTGCATATCACAATTTCGGGCTTCCTCAGGTCGTTGACCGACACCAATAGCGATCATTATTTTGCATTACTAGCTGTTGTGTGCAGTTTCGCAATCTTTCTTCCTTTCCTCATGCAAACTTCACAGCGCGATAGACCCAAACTTACAACGGTCATTTTGATTTGAGAAGAACTTACGCTGACAAGTTTTGTGGGTGCAGTGGGGAGAGCTAGGAAATCCTTTAAGGCGCCTGAGAGATCGTCTAGCGTGATCATGCCAGGTTTTCGCAATAGATTGCAATGCTGCTCGCCGATGGCCTCACAGAAATCAAACGAACTGAAATAATCGAAGAACTCATTATGCTAACGAAAACGCAAGATGATTTTTTCGTGTCGTCAAAGGGCTGAAAATTCAATCACATGTCACTCTGAGCCTTATAGGGCAAAGCAGCAATCTCGTTTAAAAAATTTGCCTCTCAAAATGCAGGAGAAATATTTCAGTTTTCATGTCTACTCTATTTCGCCACTCAACCATAAATATTCTCTCGATTTTTGCTCGATTAGTATGTTCAATGTTGTGTGAAACTGGTGGAACAAAATGCTTACCACGTGTCGGCGGAAACATGATTAACGTTTGCACCTCTGTCGCAAATTTGACCAATGAGGAACGAATTTTGTTTCAGACTCAGTTGTGCAATAAGTCGTCCCTGCTCTGTTTTCAGTGGTCGAGAAATCTCCACTCTTCCTTCAAATGAACCCTTAGTTGTTTCAGCTGGAATATAACGGTGACCTACAGCAAAGGCATCTCGTCGGAAGCCTACCAGAGAACCAAAATTGAGGACGATGAATGTTGGCTTTGTTGGATTTTCGATATAATAGAATTCGAAGTGGAAGAGAAGAGCAGGCAGAACTGAGGAAAGGAAGGCGCAGTGGTATAGACCAAATATTCTAGTGCTGTTAACACGACAATAATGCAAAAGGAATGTGATTGCATTAAATCTACCTTTATGAATTTTGAGGTAGCCAGGAAATCCCACCAAGGGATAGCTTCCTTTGCAGCGCGGAGTCTTCTTCAAATCGTAGCTCAGCAATTGCATCTCATGGATTTTTATTACGGAGTCATCTGCAACTGTGTTGCTGCAGTGGATTAAGCCACAATTTCCACTGTACTCAAGGAACAGAAGATATTTGCGAAAAGATGTGACACTATCGTTCTTTCCCCTTCTATTTATGCGACATTCAATTTCTATAAGCTGACAAGAAATAATACGTATGGCAAATAATACCTTCGCGATTCACTTCACCAATCCTGCATGAACGCTTTACAAGAAACGCCCCCCTTTATATTCTCCACTCACGTAAAGTGGCATGGTGAGTAATGTCAAATACGTGCTAATCCTTTCTCCTCCAGGTTCCTTGGACTTATCTGGAGGTTCACAGTTCAATTCGAAAGAAACCACGGGAACATGGAAAGGCCGCTCATATGTGCACAGGTGATGTTAGCACAGCACACATTCGGAATTGCGTCAAGCTGACGGGACAATAAAAAGCCCTTCAGGTATGCACACAGACTAATTTGGTGATGCTGTGGTCCGAATGAAGTTTCAGCAACAGTCTGAGGCTTTATGACAGATCGAAATGTGGTCATGTTCATGTGCCAAGAAGGAAATCATTTAAAAAATGGAAACCCTTCTGTACGAGGGACCATATTCTCATTAGTAAAGGTCAAATCGAACGTAGGTATAACTCGGTCTAAATACATCAACTATATACTTGTAAGAGGAGTGAAATGTATAGATGGACGCGACGTTCTAGCATCGCATTGCTCGTTTATATTTCTGAGTTCTCTGACATTCAGTCTGACTGTTAGGGCAGCTGTTGCGACCGCATAGAGGCAGCGGCATGACGTTATAGTAAATCAATTCCGCCTTACTGATGTTCTTCCTTATCTCGTGGAATTTATCAACAAAAGGTCACTGTAACCTTGAAGGTTGCTGAATGGATCAGCGACGCGGCAGACAAACAGTAATTCTGAAAAACATTCGATTTTTTAAACCATCTTCGAGTAGCTTTGAAGTTAACGGAGAACATATGGGCAAATGACGAACGAGAAAAAATTTCGCAGCTTTTGTGACAGTGCTTTCGCGAACGTGATGGACCCATTTAGTCGTTGAGAGGTATGAACGCACCTTGACCGATATCCTCGATAAATATAATGTTGTTGACTCCATCAACACATTCTGAAAGCACCATAGACGTCGACAGCAGCCATGAAGAAATTGCCAAAATGCACCGCCAGTGCATTTTCTGAAACGGCCACTTCGCAGTCAGTGCCTCAAATAATTGTCACATGCCCGCAACATTATTCAATAACGATTTGGCTACGTGTGTTGTCTCATGAGTCAATGTCAAAAGAAATGACGAGTAAATGATTCTATACGATTGTCGCCTCGTAACGATAAAAAACGGCGTAAAGCAGGATACAAAAAAAGCTATGCAGCTTTACCGGAGAATATGATGCTGGGCAACGGAGAAATATTGCTGACTTGAATTATTTGCGCTGCGGAACATTCGAGCTGCGCCGTTCACTTAGTTTAACTGGTTTGCATAGTTATCCTCGAGGGGGGCTAAATTCTATCAATGCACTACACTTGCCATGTCCCTGGCTTATGGAAGGTTGCTAGGTCTTTGAACGCAGCTGCTGGTTTGCGGTCTTTTCATATACATTTTAAGAGTATTGATGTGCAGACGCATGATATAACCGGTCGCAAAAAACGCGCAAAAAGTGATACATTTGCTGAGTAGTCAGTAAAGGGTGCGCAGCAATTTAGAGACGAAACATTCCCTAGATTACTCTTTGGGAAGATTCTCTGCGATAAATTGCAGACTTTGACAGGTTTCAGAATATATAATGTTTTAAATTGTGAGTGATATACAACAAGCATTTGCCGAATGTTGTGCGCACGTTTTTGCCGAATCCAATTAGAAAATGCTGAAGAAACACACTCAAATGACATGTCGAACACAAAAATTCATTGGGAACTCACAAAAAACGTACATACTTCTACCGCGGCCACACCACGATTTTGTGAATTCACACAGGCACATAAAAATACAGCAAGTATAATTGTGCTTTATGGGCGATTATTGCAGAGGAACCGCTGCGCGCCGTGGGAATAGCGATAAAAGCAGCGGAGATTGTTATCTTGGGCATCGTTATGGCTATAGTAAAAGAGACGCGTGCTGAACCAACACTTCAACTTCGTGATCTCAGCAGACGAGCTGGTTAAAAAATCATTTTCCGCATCGGATAGCTGCCGGAAATGATAAGCAACTGAACGACGACTTGTCGATCGATCACGAACATTTATTCCAGTAGCTTGCATAGCAAGAGTTCAGGCGACGTGATGTGCGCCTAGGAATCAGCTAAACAGTAGCGTCTTTCTCGAAGCTGGGCACATTGGAAGACGTGGCAGAGCAGATGGCACGTTTGTATGGTGTAAGTCAGGCCAGCGGTTTTTATGAGCCGCGCAGATAGCGTAACGTGGGGGTAAAACCTTCGTACCTCTGCTGATGGGAACTTTCAAACAAACTCCCTTAAACGAGTCGTTTTTTGAAGCTGAGCATATGAAACTGGCCATGCAACATTTGTGCAGATTTCTTGGCGCTTCTAATTGACGCCTCCATGAGAATTGTTGTTGAAGATTCTTTCGTGCACATTTCATCAGTCACTCACAGCTGGTGGACATAACAAAATAGTGACGGCAGTTGCAGCTCATTTCATTCGATTTATTCTATCGATCTAGGACAACGGATTACAACATACGCTGACTTCAAATCAAAATTCCCATATTGGCTCTACAGGTTTTGCACATACAGTTCAATCTTCTAATGTGGTCATCGGCAGTGGCAGTTATCATACTGCTAAGGAACAAATCGATTTTCCCTCTTGCACCTGTTTTATCAATTTTTGAAGCTCAGTATGTGCAACATCATTGATTTTACTCGGATAGTGGCTCGTCTTAACGCCGTCGACTTTCTCATAATTTTTTCTCTCCTCTCAGATAAAGGAACGAAAGATTCGTTGAAAGATTGATAAACAGGAACGAGTGGTCTGATTTTTGATGATAACAACGCGCTTTTATCTACCAACATCGTTTGTTGTTCAGGATGGACAAGCTGGAGAGGGTGCACGTTGTAGAGGGTTGTGGAACGCGCTTTTGGTATCTTCGATCGTGTCTTCGATAGGTTAGCTGCTAATAAGAAAAAATTAAATGCGGCGCTGCCTCGCTCCCTAGTTGGTAATACGAAGAGGAATATAGGAGAGCACAAATATAAGCATAGCGAGACGTGACATTGCCATGACGCGATCTGCAAATGCAAGCGGCAATGTGTAATAAGTCACGAAGGACCAGTGCACTCAAAAGAAGAAGGTCAGAGAGTGGAGGAGAGTGAAAGTATCCCTGGTGACCGGCCAAACATGAGGCACCACACTGAAGTCGCTGAAACTTGTTTGTATTCGCAGGAAAGAATGCGCCGAGTATAAGCTGATCATTCATTTGAAATAATAGTGGGTAGATGGAGCTAATGCAAGGCGACACTGGGGACTTCGAGGATGTAATCCGAGAACCTTCCAGCATCTCAATTATCAGTCGGAATTCTTTCAATGCTGCGCTCGTAGACGACCACTCTTTCTCGACATGCATTTTGGTTCCTTTCTGAGCGCAATCAGCGACCTTCAAATGATCACACCTTTGTTGTGAACAGAAACGATCGATGGTGCATTGGGCATGCTAGCGTAGAGCTGCTATGTTAGCATTCCACTTTATGGCACATTGGTAGTTTCGAGAAAAGTTTGGTGCATTGCAGTGAACAGCTGATTACCCATTTCAGCCGACAGCATGAGCTGAAATGTGACAACACGGCGAAATACTCCCTCTGCCACTAACTTGTTTGTGTTTCTTCATATTGTGTTGTTTATGAGGCAATATCAATGAATAAGTTTCCTTTTGACATTTTTATAACGAACGTTTAGCGACGGTCGGTGGCAGCAGATCGGGAGGTTTCGAAATCGAAAGTGTTCCAACGACAAGCAAACGCACACAACAGAGAAGTGCGAGACATTTCTTCAGCTCCAAGTATGAATTTCTATTTCGAAAATGAGTGGATAAACGCTGACGACTGCATTGCATATGATCGCGAGGTGTGCATTCTACACACGAATCCTCGTATTTTTCAGCTGAGCGGTCGCTTCTTAGTTTAAAATTGTCGCACATGAGGAGACGTGCATGTGTACGTGCAAACAGCATACCACAACAGTACATGTTATGAAGAAGAAATGTTCAAAGGCATCTAGAAATGAGTGGAAGAGGACCGTATAAAAATATCCACAGATAGATCCCAATCGACGAACTGAAGTGGAAAGTGAATTTAGTGCAGCAAATGAACGTCAATGATAACAGCGTTTCACTGTCAAACACAGTAGCTCAGAGCGATGCCTTCCGCTTGAAAGCGTGCAGAAGACGACCGTTAAAGTGTTTATATAACTCATGTCTTTGCTAGGCCATTGACGACATTAAGCAAATATGTGCAGGCAGTCGAATCACGACACGGAATTACTCTTCTTTGCATTCATAAATGCCTCTTGTAGGGATCGGCCAAAAAAGCGGGTTTGGCCCAAAAATCTGAAAAAAAGTAATGCACGTCGCACACATGGTAGCCGCACTAGTGAGTTAGTTCATGATGCTGTAGGTGAAATAGTAAGTAATGGGGAGTGGCATGAATCAACTAAAGTAGAGGCATGGCTGATTCACGCTAGTTCATTAACCAAGGCGGTTGACGCAATGAAATTATTACTTAGCTTCCGTTCGCTACAGCGAATCGAAACTGTGATTACCACTAGGGATAAACGAACAGAAGCGACTTGAAATGGCCTTGTCCCAAATGCGATTGAACCTACTTTACATGGCGCGATGTAGTTCAAAATTAACAGCGGTGCACCTTTACATCACCCGCCTCATGAATACCCTTATTATTTCCCTCTCTTTACTAGTCTACACAGCTGCATAGAGGCAGTTCTGATCCCCGCATGGGAATTATCTAAAGCACATTGCATAGAGCGTATCGCCTTGGGCTTACCTATGCATATTGCGCTTTTAAGGTTCCTCTAGCATTTCTCCACCTTCGAATGCATCTCCACTTAGCGCTGCAGACAAGCCCCTTCCTTATGGAGAAGATATAACTGCTCTTCCTGTTTTTCCCAATTTGTGCCCACCCTCTTTCAAATTTTGCGAACGCATATTCATTTCGTTTTCTAAATGCATCGACATTTAATGACGCAATAGTTCATCGCTCAAGAGCAGCTTTGGTGCGAAACAAGATCAAAGCTGTTGAATGATCAGTACACACAATTTCGCTTTCAGCGCAGCTAAAAGCGAGAAAAGCCTGCGGTCGTGGACGCACCGGGAAGGAAACCAAATCGCCCGAGTGGTAGCGTCGCATAAAACCGCCTCTAACGATTGTATCAAAAACAAGTCCATTTGGCGCACTGCAACGTTGAAAAGTACTTACGTGTCCTTGACCGCGAAGAAATTTCGCTTTGCAATTTAAAGACATCTTTTTCGGCGAACTCACTCTGTAACCCTTACGACATCTCCATGTATTTCTATGCACAAGGGCATCTATGCCTGCTGCTGCAGTTAAAAATTCAATTAAATGAGAGGGAGGATCCCTGCCAGCAGACGACTCATGTTCGAACAAATTAGGATACTTGCAAAAGCACCGGTTCTGGCAAGTTGCAGAAGAACATGAGCTGCAAGGTTTATGATCGAGAAAATGAGGGAAACAAGCGAATAAACCAGAGGATCTTGGCGCATGTGACAAAAGAAACCACACAAAACCTTCAAACGCTAATTCCGTGTCGTTATTTCACTAGTTGTTGAAGCACCCTTTTGCTATTCACGTAGTTTATATGGCGTTTTTTCTCACGTGATGCTTAACGTTACAAGCACATGTCCCATAATCGTTGATTTGTACGCTTTATCGTGTGCACTTTTGCTTTTTTACATTGAGCGTTTGCAGTACTTACTTTATAGAATCATTGCGGCACAGTATGTGATAGTGATAGTGATGTGCTGCCTATTGGGCGCCCCAGTAGACTTTATTCAATGACGAACCTCTTACCACTTTTAAACTATGCCCACAATAGGAAGATGCACTCTTTTGTGCTCTATTTTCGGCAATTTTGACTGTGCCGCTCGCATATGCCTTGATAGGTTTATCGCGTTCATCTTTCTGTGAAGACGAGTCGTTTATCAAGAATGCAGTAAGCACATGCTAAATCCGCCTTCCTGATGCACATTCCACTATGTTGAGCAGGTGAAGGTGAAGAAAGCATGAAGGAAAAGGGGAAACGCACCCGCCGCAAATTGCCTTTCCATCCAAGGTTACCGTATGGACACGACTTATTCCACCTATCTCGAAGCAGCAAATTTCTTGGTATCAGATATGCATATATTATGCACAACCACGTACTCAGCTGCATGCATACGAAATAAGCGAAACTTCCAGCGAACCTTAATATATGAAAACTGAGAGACCAAAAGAGCAGCTTCAATAAGTATGGTGGAGATGAGTAAGGAGTGGACAGCAGATGGCATAAAAAGCACTCTGAAAAAAAAGCTGACTCTGAAATCTTTCAGAAAACCGAGGTGGACAGTTACTTAACTATGCAAAAAATCATGGTCAAAGAGATCAAAGACTCGGAATGGGTAGTAGCCGTCTGCACGTTCTTGCGTTCTGCTCGCCATTCAAATTAGGCCGCCGCCAATCAACTGCCATTAAAGTTGCCAGTAAATAACATAGCATATGGAGCAAATACCTGTATTTGTGAACCAATCCCGCTAACCGTAGAACCTTTGACCTCTATTCCGAAGCGACCAGTGGCAAATTGCATCGCTTCTATCTGTGCAGTCGCGGAACGCGTACAAAATTTTCGACGAATGATGTACTCGGTACACATTTGATCACTTTGACAGTGGTGCATTCACTTTGGTAACTGCAACCCATAAATTTTGCGGTCACGTTCACCATTTCCCAGCAATGAACGAGAGGCCCAGCAATGCTTACCAGAAGTGTCCTCTGTCCTCAGCTGCATCAAAATATGTGAACTTAAAATCCGTTATAAATGACCATGATGTAAATAGCGATCCATAGAAGAGATGAAGTAAGTATGCCTGCAATGAGATCAGCATTTTTCCACACGTCTCCAAGAAGAAATCCTTGAATGGATTTCCCTTTTTCAAACGAGTTTCCTGTGGTGTTCTATCACTGTAACTCTACAATACTCATTTCCAATTGGGGAATTGAGGCTTGACGGAACCCTGAGCATAGTGCGCGATTCTTGCAATTCCACCGACAAGCCCTCACAATCAAGTATTGCCATGACTGCAGATGCTGTTTCCTCTAAGTGTGTAAGCGTAATAGAGGAGATGCCACGATATAACCTTAGCGATGCGCTCGCAATGTCACGCATCTTCATTCGCTGTCAAGCGGTGAAAACAGAAATTCGACTTACAGCTACCCTTTCGTGTCTCATGCAAGAGATTAGTTTTTGCGGCTGGATCAGCAAAAAATAAAATCCGACTGGTTCCATCACGCATGCGAGATTTCTTCGTTGTGTTTGGTGCCGGTACTTCGTCTTGAAGTTGACGGATGTAATGTTTATTTTATGCAGGATGCGATATGTTGGTTCACAGAACCGCTTCTGTTTTGTAGGGTTAGTGGTTTGAGAGCTGTTACAGCAAGAGTGACATGTGTTCATAGGCCACTGCAAATGATCTGAAGAAGGCATGACGAGCCGAGAAAGTTCAAGATGGAGACTATCACTGTTGTGCTTGCTGCAAGAAAACACTGAAGCAAAGCAGATTGCCTATACGAATCAAAAAGAAAGACTTGTATTTGTTTTACAACTTGCATTCACATGACTGCATCTTCGCATTTGTCATGAATGTGACTGTACGCATCTGTCTACTCACCATTTCGACCCCTTAGACATGAAAGCACACTTGCGATATTCAGTGGAGCTGCAAATAGCATGAGGGGGGCTATTCTCTTCTTCAAACAGTGCCATAAATCAGCAAGGAAGCTGCAGGTATTTACAGATCTCGAGCAATCGAATTTATGTGTTACACCGGTTCAGCAAAAAAATGCCAATTTATGTAGGCCATTTGTGAGAACAGCCAGAATCAAGTAAGACATAAACGGAGAGACGTCGTACCACATGCGGTCACCTACCAATTCAGCAACAAAGGTCGGAACACGCGAAATAAGGCAGCAATGTCTCAGTTGTTTCAACCAGTCATACATGCCACCCACAAAACATCCCTCTCCAAGGAATTCCGGAAATTTATCGTTGTAAAAGAGTTCTCTTATCTTCATAAAAGTCTCTGTGTATGTCTGTATACGTTATTTTGCTCGTCTGTCTCATAGTCTCATCTCACAGGCCGATGGGAATGGCGTCACATAACTTTATTGATAGGCGCTGTAGGACCTCGTCTCTAGTTTATTTCACTCTGGTAACTCGATCGCGTCAGGAAATGTTAAAAGTATGATGTGGAAAAAACCGTACACGCGTTTTACATGAGCTGTATTTTCAGTTCGCACAGAGCTGTTCACACAAAGGAATCTTTTTCGAACGTCTTGCATTTCTGCTTGAGATAAGTGAAGCATAACAGTGCTCCTCCGTGTACGTATATATATGGCATAAAATAACCACTAATTTCAAATATTTATAACTATATACTTCAAATTAGCGATTATTCGACCAAATGAGCGCCAAAGGCCGGCATAGCCCTAGCTGCTGGATTGCTTCTCGATTTATCTTAGGATCCAACCAGTTTATATGGAAACTGAGTCAATATAGCATGGGCTGCGCATCCAGGAACGGATCACAATGACGCAATTGCGGTTACAGCGACATTTACAATGAGGAGTAACCAGATAACACGAGCTGCACGCACTGAGCCTCGAGCGTCTGTAAAATAAACATGGTCGCGCACACTTGCAAGGATTGAAAGTTATGAGGCAAATGAGGCAGTGCAGATTAGCAGAGGAAGTCACACTGTGTTGGCTTGATTAGTACCTTCATGTTATCCTGATGAATGCATGAGTTCATTATCGCACAGTGATGATCACGCCGGAGGATGCATATAGCACATTCGCTGCAGTGATGTGCCCTATCTGAAATTTCGATTGATTCAACTTTCTTCACCTTAGGTGTAGATAGTATAACTGTTTCCTCCGTTCTGCGAGGAAGGACCTGTGATGGTGCGTTAGGCATACTTTCGTATAGACTGCAATCACGGTGGGAAGAAGTCTGAATCACTCGTGGAAGCATCCCCTCCTGTCTGAGGCGGATTTCAATTTGTCGATAATTTTGCGGCCTACCACTTCAGGTGGAAGTATGCACCTCAGAAATTGCAAGATGTGCCAATCTGAGGAGTAGCACTGCTATAAACGCTCTCATTCGAATGAACAAAAGTGATGGCTAACCTACTTTGACCGGATAAGTATAGGGAGCAATCAATTTATTCTACTTATTTTCTTTTTAACGACCTGAAGATATCTAATATATGCAGAATATATCGTACGCTATTCGGTCTGAACGTCTTCGCTGGCGTCTCGAAGTAACCAGGACACCTCCAACGTTTCCTTGACATCGCTCCAATGCTTAGAAAAATGCGAGGGTCATGGCTTCGTTGGTTGGGGCATGTGAGAAACAGCGACGTCGGATCAGTGGCCCACACAGTCCTGAAGCTCACTGCTCCTGGCCGGTGACCCTGTGAGAGGCAAACGAAGCGACGGGCGGATGCTATCGAGCAGGATATGGAAATTATTGAACTATCGGCAGAAAGTGCTCTCGACCAGCCAACAGAGAGGGGAGATTGCGCACATGCTGGCCCCGATGAAAATTAGAAAACGAGCAGGGCAGTGCTGATGACGATGATGAACGTTTTTGTCGGTTGTGTACATGAGCCATTTTTGAGTTTCATCATATTGCTTGGCAGTGTTGACTTGCAGGTGTAGTATTGGCTTGCTGATTTGTTGGGTGGGCACGTGATTTGCAGTATATCGCTTTTTCTTCAAAGTTTCATAAAATACTGCGCATGCAGTATTCATCAAATTTTGCTCTATTAGAGCGAACGTTAACCCTGGGCTGCATTCACGAAATAGCGAGTAGTAAAGTAAAGAATCCCACTACGCATGCACAGTGATTTGATGAGAGAATAAATTTTGGCCTAGATCTGAAATTCAGTGAAAGGACTGACAAAAATATGATTCTGTAACACATGTTCCGAGAAACTCCCACTCGCTCCCACAACCAATTCTGGGTGGCGCATGATAACAGCATTCTGTAACGCGCCCCAACCTTAGCAAATTCGCTATTGAGGATCTCCCTTGCGAATGTCGTCCGCTAGTCAAATAATGGTGCAATTCATATGGAAAATCACAAACCCTCTAAAAGAGATCAGCACCATTAATGCATATTGTAGGCGCAAAGGAAAGGACGGGCATGGAGAGCGGAATTGCTGAAAAAATATTCAAGATCCAATGAAAAGGAAATATTCATGCAAATGGAATATGCTCAGTTTGTTCGTCGTGCCTTCTGCAGCCATTGAAGGACTCTGGACCGTAAGGTGATGCAAACCTCTTATTACCACAGAGCTGGGCATGGCAAAAGAAGATTAGCTTGATGCTCGAGACGCTTGTTCAAAGCCGTTTTTTCTGCGGACGATATTGCTGAGTTGACGAAGTAGGCATCGATATGCTGCAAGGGTGTAAGGTCTGGCCAATCGTGTAGTAAGCAAAAAAATGCTGATCAAGGATTTTGGTAGCTGTGCTTCGCAGGTCTTCTCCCATGCATGCACTGATGGAAAACAATTTCATTGGAAACAGAAAAGGTGAAATCGAGTTACCTGGTCGAATACACATGCATGCTTCGCAAAAACGAATCGTCCCATCTTCGTTGAGCTCCTCCACATGAATGTTGAATGAATGGATACGTCTTCTCAACACTTTCTCAGCGAGTTGTGGATTCTCTACGATTTGATGAATTTCCTCTTTGGAAAGGTAAAACTTTTTAGGTGGTAGAGGAAATGGCGTGAAAATGGCCCTGAAATAAACGCCATTGACATATTTTGAGCCGCTGATCGTGAAGTACGAGAAAGCAAAAAATAACAGCCTATTACTTTGCTCTCCTAAGAGCTTCCTACTGAAGAGTGTTTCAGAGGACATTTTAATTGAAAATTTTTCCTGCTTAGTAATTCCGTTCAAGCTCAGTTAATTCCTACGTAGGCTTTTGTATCGTTGCAGGACATTAGCGACATGAATAATCTGCAGCATTGCAGATAAAAGGACATTTTTCGTACGTGCTTTAGTCCATCTGATAGGCACGCCGAGCCCAAAGACTCAATTTCTGGTCACGTCCTGGGTGCTTGCCAAGGTTAGTCGTGCATATGAAGAGGCCTTCTGTTGCTGGCATTAAATTATTAAATAACAAACTAAGGAGCGAAAGAAAAAATTCAATCAGATGGTGTCGCGACCAATCGCGAGATATATAGAATGAAATCGTAATAGGCGATGGGTAGGCTGCCAAGGGATAGGCGCAGTCGTGGGATGATAGACAAAGGAGCGTTTCTAAGGGATTAGGGGAACAAAGACCGCACGCCAAAAAGTGGCTGAATTCAAATTAACAAAGAAGGCGGTCGAAGTAGATCAGTAGATTAAAACAAAGACTGCGCGCCAAAAAAGGGCAGATTTCAAACTAACAAAGAAAGCAATTAAGATAAGATCGGTGGTTTGAATCAAACAAAGGCTATTATGAGCCACCGAGAGAGGGTATAAAAGGAAGCCTGCTCGTGGCATGTGTGTGACGCGTTTCATTCGAACTGGTTTGTGGCTCGTATTTGCTTTGTATGGTTCGTTGCACTGTTGGACATGGATGTGGCTGCGCCGCAATGTTGGAGCGAGTCTGGGGTCCTTTGTTGCGATCACTCTTGGAAGTCTTGCGCTAGGCCTTTGAATCGCAAGCCCACTGTGGTTGCTTTGGATTGTTCCGGATTTCTTCTAGAGCACTAGGTTGATTATCCAGTGTGGAGTTCCACTGCTCAAGCACACCTCTTCAATAAGGCTTTTGCGCTAGCAGTGGGCGAGGAGAGGTCACCATCAAGAGTGGTTCTTGTAGAGGCGGGATGAAACGGGCTAGGGGCTTCGAACCCCTACCAGTGTCGGCCCTTCACGGATGGCGATTGTTGATATGTATGGCGGATTTGTGAAGAGACGTTATGTCTTAAGTATTATTGGTGTTGCATTGTCGCTCGTTTTTATGCTTATTGGATAGTGTTGTTCGATATCAGCTTTCGTGCGTCCATTGTAACTACGATAATTCTAATAAAGGTTTAATTACCCAAGTTTGAGAGTTGCGCACAAGTATCAATCACGCCAACTCGGGTAGCTCAGCTGCTGGACGCACGGAGCAATTGGTATTGGACATACTGAGTGGCGTTGCTGGGCGCAAGTGACGGGCCGGCGGACGTATCGGTGGCTGTGAGGATCAGTGGACGACTCGGTGGCCGTGCACGGGTCCGGACGAATCGGTGGCGGCACGCAGGTCTGGACGTATTGGTGGCGGTTGAACGGGTCGGCGGACGTGGGAGCGGTGACCCAACTGCGAGCAAAGCGCGACCGACGTTCAAGGGTAGCGGTCTAGGCGTCAAGCCGACCGATAACGTTGGCGCGCACGGGAGACAGCAGAATCGGACGACAGCGAACGACAAAGGGCGAACACGGTTCTCTTGTGATAGCCCCCCTTTTCCCCTTGTTTCTGACCTTTAGAGATTCAGTGTTTATTGCTGACTTCTTCCCAAAAATAGGGAGAAGTCTTCACAGATGGCATAATAGCGAACATTTAAAGTGATCATTATGCACTTGCAAATCGTATCACAAGCAATGAATGCGCGCTGATTCAGAGATTCCACACGGTTCGCTGGTTGGTCCTTCAAGTGCTGCACTTTCGATCTCATGCACTCACAACGTTGCTACTCTTCCTTGTTTAAATCGTATATGAATATTTGCAGACGTTATTCCATCAATGGTGACGCTTCTATCTGTTGGCATCAGTATATTTTATATCTTAGGTCATGTAATATCGCAGATCTAGCCAATAGATGTTAGGCTATGGCGCCGTCTCAATGCCACCTCCGTCTTGTGCGGAAGGATACAATTAAATCTGCATGCTGTTCATAAATGCCAACTGCTCACTACGAATGCTCAGAGTTCATCTTTGCTCGTAGTTAGTGTTAATCAGAGGAAATGTAGTGAGAAATCTCAGTGTAGTCGTCACTTGAAACGGTCAGTCAACTGGGCTCTCCTTTGAAACAGCACCATCGATTTCCACCCGTTCGAAAAAGGTGAGGGCGGAGTTGCTTGCTAGCTTACAGAAAGACTCAAATCGACCTCTTTTAGACTGTCGAATCTTTATATGTCCCTCAAAAAATCATATAAGCACCTCGCTAAATTGAAGGCAATAAAGTCGTTGCATTCACCTGCTGATCTGTTAGTTTCTAGTTTCCCAGCTGAGAAAGCGTAAAGAAGATATGTAGATAATTTATGGACGCTGTAATATCAACAGCACCTGGTCCTCTTGGTCCCCAACAGCAGCACATGGGAATTAGCTGAAGCGAGATGATTCCTAAAGGTATGTGGAAGTTCCTAGCCTTCATTTGTGTTAGACAGTGGAATCAGCTGGTGTAGGAAAAGCCACTTGAAATCTCTAGATCTTTGGGAATTTTACACCTAGATTTGCTCATGAGAGATCAGCATCTGATCGTTCCGTTATGGGGTCTTTAAGTTGAAGTCATGTGTCAATGTTCCTCTTTTCAATAGCACTAGTGTTTTTTAACAGTTTGATTACCGCGATGCACTACTCTTCTTTAGAGTCCTGCTGTTCATACAAAATACGCTCTTTCTTGCAATGTATTTGTATATTGTAATGGCGCAGCGCTCCAGACATGCCATCATTTCACATAACGCATGAAGAAAAAAGACACCTCGACCATTGCGTATAGCCACAAATTTTCAGAAAGAACTGTATGACGGTCAGTACTTTAGAATTATCTTTTGGCTCCGTTTCCATCTTTCGAGGCATTCTTCTTGTCGTTGACGAGTAAAAGCCATACAGAAATTGCCGGAAAGGCGCAACAAGCGAAAGCAATTGTCTGGGATTACCACGGATCCAATTCGATTTGCAAATTCACTTCTCCTCATTCTACTTCACTAGGTGGCTACATAGGAAATCAGTTACTGATGCCTTTTTATGGAGTACTTTACAATGTTGGGCAAATGAATTCAGCAAGTAGAGAGGTGATCACGATAAGAAAAATAGAAATTCTGCCATTGATTCAAATAGTCAACAAGTCTCTCCTGCAAGCAAATCGATCCAAAACTTTCCCGAGAAAGTGTCCTGATCATTGTTTGTGATGTACTTCCGTGAAGTGCTCTGAGAAGTTCTGAAGCATTTGGAAAAAGAAATTGAAATGGAAGTCGTACGTGACGAGGCACCATAGGTACATAAAATAAAAAAATGTGACGAAAGTCCAGCTTGTCCAGCGCATATAATTGTCTTCAATTAGCGGAACAACGCGAACCACATACGCTCTGAAAAGCTTGCTGCGGTTTTCTAAGACAACGACACAATTGTTGGTATAAACAGCATCGTGAAGTAAAGGCGGTAAGTGCCTACTGAAACCCTCTGACAAATGAAGCGAACTTAAGGAAGCCTGGAACTGGCAATGCAAGAGTGCAACGTCATGCATCAGTTGAAAGCATTTTGATGAACGCAATTTTTATTCAGTGAGCTACCGCAACCTCCGAACAAGGTAGTCTTCGCCACAACCACACCTCGTTCTAGGCTAACTAAACCACTACTATGACTTGCGATTATTGATACGCGAGGTCAGTTTCGGGTCCCATGCATCTTATTTAGCGCGGCATCACTGGGTGGTAATCTTGCGCTTTTAGCTGCTTTTTTGGAATGTTCAGTGCTGGTGGTCTATTGCATCAAAATGCTCAATGAGATCCCATTCAACTTAACAGTGGAAGGACTAACAAGGCGTTAATGAATAGACTAATAGCAATACACGTTGCGCTTATGCTAGAATACCCAAAGGTTGAACAATAATTCGTGAAAACCCCTCCATCGTTGAAGGATGAGGCAGTAGCTTGTTGAAGAGATTACGTTCTATCCGGAAATGAAGTTCGACACGTAAACCTCACATATAAAAAAAGCACACATAGATGGAAAACAGCACTGCACCACTTTTGCGTATAGACTGTTTAAAGTAGCGTTGAGCATTCTGGATGCAAACCATTTCTCCTTTCCCCGATTTGGGCGTTCGGAATGTGGCGGCTGAAACAAAAGTGCCATAAAATTTTAATGATATGAGACGAACCCTCGATGAAAAATCTGAAAGGTGAACAAGATATCTACGAAGATATTTGCACTAAGAAGCCTTTTGTAACAAAATGATAAGGCTTCGGTTGAATGCTTCGAATAAGATGAGAAAAATGATGAAGAGCAACTGAACTCAGTAGGCATTTCCTATCGCACGATACCCACAGTAAACTGTAAAAATGAATGTGGCTCAAAACAAAGAGCAACTGCTACAAAACTCACTTAAGAACAGTGATGCGATTGTACCAAAAGGTACTGTAGTTTTTATGCTGTACTTTTACTTTACTTTACCAGACATAGTACCATACCGTAATAAATTGAATTTTGCAAGTGGAGTACAAGTACAGTGCAGCCTGACTTTTGAAGGGCACTAGAAGAATAGAATTGTATCAATCTCTTGGGAAAAGTACAAGTGAATTCTAGCATTTTTTCACTGTACTTGTACTTTAAATGTACTTCATGCGAAAAGACTCGTAAAAATATTAGTGCGCTTTTACAGTTTCAAGTTTGAGCGTTGGAAGCGACTCAAGTGTTTGCTCTAGGTGACCATATGTTCCTTTGAAAACTCGGTGGCTAGATTCTTTATGCCGGATGTCCAACGAGGTCAGAAAAAGTGAGCATGTGCTGAGTAATTATATTACTTTCCGTGCTTGTTTTTCATGTTATTTATGCTATATTGGAAGAGGCGGCTCTCTCTCATCTTGTAAATTCATATGGCTTCATCCTCTATAGAGGACATGTGAGAAATTATCTTGTACTCAATCCTCTCCAGTGCGGACTTCTAAGTGGCAGCATCCATTCGGGATCGTCTAGAAAATCAAACCCCCTACAATTGAGGATTATGAGGAAGAACGAATGAAAGGAAGCAAATGGAATTAATATCTTGTCTTTACGTCTTTTGAGTGCATTTTTATCTTCTAGCCGCATGCTGCCCTTCACATGACGGCTTTCCGATTTTTATTTCTTGACCCTCATACGATTGAGAAGTCGTGGAGCGAGTGCTACTAAGAAGCTCGGGATAGCGAGGACCCCCATACAAGAAGCGAAGAACAAAGCCGGGCATAATGACGACATCTCCAAAACTGACAACTCTCTCTAAACAGTTTCTTCAGCCAGGATTTTTCGCGAGTATTTAGATGGGCGACTTGTCTTCCTGAGTTCTCGATTTGTTTTTTGTTCGCTTTTCAAGAGACCATTGAAAGAGATCGAGGGGAGGATTATAGCAGGCGTGAAAGCGTAGATTCGAGCGTCCGTCGGCAGTTGACATCCGGCGCAGAAGGTATATCAAGGTTTGATTTATTTGCAACGGTCCATTATGTTTCAATTGGATCCCGCAATAATGTACTTCTGGTCTTGAAGAAGTGGCACGCTTATCGTGATGGGCAGGGGAGCCCTACGTAGGGGTCTTAGAAGACGTGGTCATCGATGAGCCGTCGACTCGGACTAAAGCGCGAAAATAGTGGGCACTTTTGACAATGAGTCTGAGGAATACGCTGAAACTGAAAAAAGTGATCGCAGAGAGTTAGCTGCAATAAGCAACTCAGGCGTCGAAGATGATCGTGTATACTTCCATTTTTATGACGACAGGTTGAATTCGATGAGAATGAAACTGATGGTTTTGAAAGGCAGGTAGAAAAATTAGACTCGACATTCGATTTCCAAAAAGGCTGAGCTACACGGCTCGTGCACTGCAGCTGGTGATCTCTGGTGATCTTGAGGCAGCCAAATGTCGTACTGAGATCGGTGCACTAACAAGGGTCATGGAGAAGTTCAGGATGCCACAGCCAATGGCTGAACGATCTCATTCAAGGCCCGAGGTAAATTTAGCATGAACAGTTTGGCAGTAGTTGCTATCGTACAGAGTGTTTCTTAAAATCGACTGAAATGAAAGCAGATTAATGCATACAATGCATATGGTGGAATGAGGATGGAATTTTATCTCATCCTGCTCCTCCTGTCTCTTCGAAGGAGTGTCATTTATACATATTTGCTTTGCGGCCGGTATACGTATTGTTGCGAAAAAAATGTTGTTTGTTTCTTACTGATCTCTCCGTTTCCAATCTCTCTTTTTGAATTGCGGCGCATTCACCAACTGATATACCGCATGCTTTGTTAAGGTTCGAAACATCGGTTTTCAGACGTTTTTGATTTCGACCTCTGACGTGTTGCTGCTTTTCTATATGGACTTTGTTTGCGTTCGAAATTCTACCCCATTTCAACTCCTAGTCGCGCAGATTTGAGGAGGTGTGATGACTGCCTAGTTGATCAAATGACGTGGCAAAAGGTTTCCGGGATGTTTAAAATCTTTTCAGTAAGCGATCACCCTGTCCTGGCGGTTTTCATTCGTTCAAATCAATTATTAATGTGACTCGTCCGGTCGAATTCAAGAAAAAAACCATGATACAAAAAGTAGAGCATTACTGTTGCAGTTTTGGGGCAAAAGTACTTGTTATAGTATTGTACGAAATCCGCGACCAGAGGTGCACATCAAGTACTTGAGAAAATGGATTATACGATTTTTCAGGGAGAGGTATATGTGTGGCACTACACCGGAAATTTTGGTATAGTGACATCACTACTTGTGAAATAACTTCAAGTCGTCGACTAGAGACTACGAAATGAAGTGTTTTGGAGCCATCCTGTGTATGGAAGCATATGTGAGAAGTCGTTCGCAGTTGTGGCCTGATTGAACGATTGGCGTCAGTGTAGTGTAATAGTTAAAACGATTTCTCGAATTGGCCTCATAACCCATCACGTAAGCACGACTCCATCATTAAAATTGAAAAACACCATTCTTGCTCGAAGTCATCTTCTAAGTCATCCTTTTGCACTTGAGCTTAGGCATATTAACTTCATAACTACTGATGAGCGTTTGACATCCCCCTGGTAGTGAGCGTCACCACGAGCAGATAAGGGCGCATCAAGCTGATCAAAATTCCCTGTTCGTTGGCGTGTAACCGTTCATGTAGCCACTGTTCATATATGGTGCCCCTGCTTCGATGCAAACTACGTCCTTGGTGCGTTGACTATCGGAGAGGTGGCTGCGCTATTTAGAAGGGAATTTTAAGGGCAGATGAAGGAGTTTTGTTATGAGAGTATTGAGAGTATTCACGAGGCGATAACAGCAGTAATCAGGCATTCAGGAAAATAATGGAGCAGGAGGATGGTACCGCTGAATGAGTGCGGTGGAGGATGGGGGAGGGAGAGGTGGGAATGGGATAACCCCTAATGCTCTGCATCTTCTATTTTGTGACAGCAGATTTGAGCGCCATAACTTTTCGTTTCAAATGCCTTACTCTGTGAAAAAAGGTATCCACAGATTTTTCTTGATGATTGTGGTGCAGCTGACGTTCCCTGTTTCGGAACATCGCTGCATGGGTGCAGCCTTCGTTTGCACTTGGAAACGCTGCTTCGCCCATAATTACTGCATAGGTGGAGGTCATTGGAAAATTGTACTGAGCTGTCGATGAACTTTTCGAAAACTGTTCGAAACAGCATTTAAATTTTTCGGTCGCTACTGCTCGAAAACGAAGCTCCTTGGGTGATAACATTGGGTCATCATTTGCTTTAGTACTGAATCCTAGAAGCCTTAGAGGAACACCAGCTGCACGAACGGCGAAAAGAACAGAGAAAAACATGTGCGGAAAACTGATTTGCGTGAGAGTGACGTGGAATTGAATTCTAGGAGAGCACTTAACATTCTAGTGTGCATGCAATTTTGGAGATATAACGCCGCAAACAAAACCTTATTGTGATATCAATCGGAGGGCCGCACAACGCTGTGTGAGCGAGGTGGGTTCGAGCCAACTGCTGGTGAAGCACAACAAACCTGTCACAAGCTTCTCTTATGCCAATTTCGGCCGTAAACTATGGTGATGAGGAAATTAAGTTACGTCACCTGCTAAAGACGCTATGCGGCACCGTCCTGTGAAAATGATGAACAATGAATAATGTCGAGTCACGAAAGCAACACATTAATCTCGTGCTGATTATGTATTCAAATTTCCTCTCGTCCAAATTTTCACTTAATTCTTGCCATTGTAGACATTGGTTCTATTGAGACAATGGCTATGAAGAAGTCCGGAAGTTTTTGATGGAATTACGAAAGCGTAAGGAAACAAAAACTGACGCCATTTACAAGAGTCAATTTGCAGTTGCCTATGCGATGGGAGTTTTACTGTAGGGACGCTCAGCCTGCTCTAGTAATAATAAGTTTCGATGAAAACCACCATCGTATGGCTAATTGCAGCCATATTTCGTCTGACAGAAGGGATTTGCTTGCAGCTAAATATTACTCATTGGACGAAGTTTGAACTGCTTTGAACGAGAACATGAAATTGTGAGCGCCCATGCTTTCTGCTGCTCAGTTTGCATGCGATGCCTCTCATCTCCGCGTTTGCAGTACGGCTAGCTTATTTCGGAGGTATCTGTCGCAGGAGGTCGCTCGACGGTATGTCGAAGTGAAGCTCTTTTACAGTTGTGATCTGTCAGTATTTCGGAATAAAAGTAAGCACATGTTTTCTGCAGGTCTCTATTCAGTGCGGACCACTGTGCTTGATTACATACACTGCACTCGCGTATCCGTGGGAGTTTGTCCTTTCTTCGCTCCTAGTATTGTGCAGTCTGCGGTACATTCATTGAAATATTTGTTGACATTCTGTACACTATTTACAGTCAACGCTGTAGCCCACTAAGGCGGAAGCCCTCTATATCACATATAGAAACGATTTCGTTTGAGCAGAAAAATAGGGACAAGACGGATGGATTTGAGTGGAATCTCTTTCATTTGCTAAAGTGACCTTTCACGCCAGCAGCTGAATGCGGTTCAACTCTCACCAAGACAGGGAGTAGGTAGTAGCAAGTGCCATTGGAACATTAGCTTTTTATGCAGCCATTTGACGGGGAACTACAGTGCTGTTTCCAATCACTTTCTTTTAATGATGAATTGAGCTTCAAGATAGGAATTCGTATGTCATTACGAAAGAGCGAATTATGTTGTAGTAGAAGTACAGTGCGACTCTCACACACTTTCGTCGGAAACGAGTTTTGTAGTTGCCTGGAAGTATCAACATATGCTGCTCTCACCAAAGTATAGAAATTGTTCTGTATTTTGCGGGGCCAGTTTAGCCTTCCACCTTTTCGAACAGTGTCATAGGCTTTGCCAATCTTCAGCTGGGCGGAAGCGAGGCTGTTTGCGCAATGCGGTGAAAAGGCATTTAGAATCTCAGTCTAAATCATTGTATATAAAAATGTCAGCCCACTCCTGAACACCTCATACAGACTGCATTCCGGTAGCTCGAGGTTTCGCTCGTTCTCCTTGCCATATAATGCAGCGGCGAAGTTTCGTGAACCAGTCTGAGCGCGACAGTAAAAGATAAATACGTTGAAGGAACTAGAGCTATACGGAAGGAAGAAAGCAATGCAGTGAGTTGTGATTCTGCAGCCATTTTTCTATCGTGCATAAATGAAACAAAAAACTACACAGTTGCTGACACCAACAAAGAAGTTAACGACGGGGAAGGCTTTAATTCTCCTGTATTTTTTTTAACAGTTGTGCTTTAATCGATTTCGTCGTTCCCTGCATCGATGCAGCTGGCAAGATTTGCATCTGTCGCGATCCTTGGTTCGCCGAATCAAAGTAACACCGTATGGACGTGGCGCTTTGGTGCCACTCGGTAGTCTGTTCGGTCCGTCTCTTCTCTTTCATCTTGGCTTGGTGGCCACCTCGCCTTTTTTTCTTTTTTGCATTTTTTTCTACGATGTCCTCCAGACTAGATCTAAGACGCAAGTCGTCATTTCTTTGACGTGCGTCGTGTTCCAAGATTCACACTCCTAAAGTGGAACACTGAGAATGGTGGAGTTGTAAAGTTCCGTTTTTAAGGACAATGTTGCCTTCGCATCACATCCCTGAGATTAGTGAAGCCTATCAACCTCATTGTTCTTCTTCACCTTAGCCCCGGATTGTCGTTTCCCATTTACGCAATTTGTTCCAAGTATGAATACAACCTCGATTTTCTTGTTGCAGAGCTTCATGGCAAACTCAGGGCGAAATGTATTCATCATAGGCTTCGTTTTACCGTCATGGATGCAGAGCCCACATTGTTGTTGAGCGGACTCAGGGAATTTTGCAAAGTACTACATGTTCCGCGAAGCGAATCATCTGGAATCCTTCACGTACGTCCATTTTTTTGAAGGCGCCTTCGAGAGCTGATGAGAACGCTTTCCGGAAGCAAATATCTCATTGTTTTACTCCCCTCACCATTGTTATGTTTATTGGCATTTCGAAGAGATTGGTCTCCGTGCATGAATCGTACAGTATGCCGTCGATAATATGAATGTAAACGAGATCTCCTCCTTCCCGCACCTCCCCCCTCCCCCTTCCCTCCTTGAGGTAGAATTACCGTAAAGGTCGATTTTCTGCGAATGACTTCATCCAATCTATCATAAAACCGTTCAACTTTCTCGCCGTCTGATACAGCAGTGTGAGCGTAGATTGCGACTACTTCCAATGCCCTTTTTTTATCGGCGACACGTGGAGAAGTGATTCGGCGTGATGCTATTTTGCTCGCTATTTGAGGTCGCACGATGAATCCAACGCCACACCTCCTCCTTCGGCAGTTCCAGGTAATACTTGTATGCTATCTTTTCATCTTACTCCCATTTCTGTCTTCCTTCTGGTCTCGTTTACTGCCAGGAGGTCGATATCGGCTTCGCTGATTTCTAGCAGTAGTAGATCAAACAGGTGATCGCTGTTAAGTGCCCTCAAGAATATACCACACGTGGATGGTCTTCATACCGGGAGATTTTACCACCCTCTTCCTGTCATCTGTTCGTCGCCACTGCCATTGCGAAGGCGACAGGGGGCAGAGCTGTACTAAGGGACAGCCTTTTCTATCGTGCTTTCCAAGTTGCTAGGACCGATAGTACGTCGCCTATTGCCCGGCCTGCTGCCTAGTTATGTTCTGATTGTTCGGAGTTTCATTCTCCTCTTCTTCCTTCTTTCACGAACTACCTCTAACGCAGCTGTGGCTGCGATCTTTCTCGGCTGACCGTGCTTGCCGTGGAACGAGACCATCGGTGGGTGCTGTGGCCACTTTTATGTATCTTGTGCTAACCGTAGCCGCACTCTGTTGCATCTCGTCGTTGGAGTATCCGCGAGTGCTTATTGAATATATTGGCAACCAGCCGTCAATCCTTATAGTGTTCGAAATTTCGTGCGTAACAATTCCAAGATTTACAAGAATTTCTTGAGGCCGTGAAGTGTACGTGTTAGTACTCCATGCAGATCTCAAATTCGCTTTGCGGCATCCCGTACAGCCACTTTAGAAAAGATGCCTCATCGTGAGAGACGTTGTTAAGATAATCGATTGACATAACCGGCATGAGATTGGTGACAAACTGCAGCCAGTATACAGTTCTGTAAATTCCAACCTCTTCTTCGAACGGTTGTCGATTTGCTCAGTTCGTTGCTTTTTACTTTCACCTTATTCTTCAGCTCATATTTATCACGTGTCGATTGATTAATCGATGATCCTCTCAAACGGTGCACGCACGCATTAGCCATTAACTTTCTGTTGATTTCAACTCTCTGGACATATCTGGGGTTTCCAGTTTTCCATGCTTTTTCACTTAGTAGCTGCAGCAGCTGCAAAGATACCGCTCTCTGACATTTTCTGTTCTTGTTCATAAACGCTCGAGAAAGGGAAAATGCCATCAGTGGCAGTCCTACAGAAGTCGCGGCGAAAATGCTGGAATGTGTACAAATATGTAATGGATTGACTCATGCTTTCATCCATCCATTACATCCAGTGAACAACGAATCCACAACGCCCCTTTCTAAGTAGGAGCCTCTTGGTCGCCTTATGAGCAGCACGGCGAACGCAAATCGAATAGGCGAAGTTGTTTTCCCGCTCGCAGAAAAAATGGTAGTCCTGAGACACAAATTTTGCAGAATTGAAACAAAAAGTTGATTCGACTCTTCTTCTAAATGGTGCAAAAGGCTTTTTTTGTGTTCATATTGGCTGGGAGGAAATGAACTTCATAGCGGTTTGCTTCGAAGGGAACTCTGTGCTTACATTCAGCATTTGAAAATTTTCCGCATATCCGCTTTTTAAGCATTTTATAGCTCTTATTAAACAATCTGTTAGATCTAGACAACAGCTTTTTTTACAGGCATGTTATATTATTAGTTCCATGAGTTGAAGCTAGTGCTTAAAATGTAATAGTGAGGTGGTTGCAGGACGAGGACGATCTTATGCCGAACACCCTAAAAGCAATTTTATTTGCCGGAACCGACTATACTAATGACCGAATTACACCGTGGCAGAAAGATAACTCTAGTTGCTATTGTTGCACGTGTCATTGTATCCGCCGTGGTGAGCAAAAAATATGCCATTGTTTCGATAGATTTGAGAACTCCAACCGCCTCAGTTCAGCCTTTTCTAGCCAGTAACTCATTTCCATCAACAGCGACTTATTGTAGACTACCTCAAGTCCTGGTGGAACACACTTGAAAATATTATTTCAGCAACGTCTGGATTCCCTCGAAATTTTGAGGAAAAAATGCTGGAAAGTCCACTAATCCCTTCATATTTGCATTCCAATCCAGCTGAGTTCCTCTTCACTTTTTCATCCAAGTTGCTTTATTTAACCATAAAGGAACACACAATTGTATGTGGAGAAATTGACGATATTCAAAATGTATCGCGAATGTGGTAGTGCTGACAAAAAGCTGAACCGAGATGATACACGTATTAACAGCATACTGGCCGGCCGTCTACTCCCCTCAGAGACGAAAAGTCAAACTGAGGTAATTTCGCTTTAAAAGCAGTGAGATTACTAGCTCCAACAATGTCAGCTGGTAGTTGATTCCATACGCGAATAGCTCGAAAAGCAAACGACCTTAATATGCTAGTTTTGGTCGAAAATCTACGTTGTAGCTGAAAACGATGAAATCGGGAGCGTATGTTGAATGGGGTGTATGCAAAGATGCTATCGAACGGGACGTCGCA
>JAARMF010001308.1:0-23863 GCA_022844705.1 Toxascaris leonina | reverse complement strand
GGGGGGGGGGGGGGGTGAGGATTAATGTGTGTCCGTCTTGCTTACGAAGTGAATAGTGACGAACTTAGGTGTCTTCGAACTATTACTGGATTTGTGAACGATTTTTGTTGAATTTCGATTATTATTCAGCCTTCCGGCAGGCATAATGTATTCATGGCTATAGCAGAAGGAAAGCAGCGGTCTTCTTTCCATGCCCCTCCCCCCCTCCTCCCCCCCAGGTCTGAGGATAGAGAGTGTAGAGCAGGAACGTAGGCAGAATGTGGCAATGACTCCGGTAGCATTGGTATGGGGCCATGAATATATACCACAAAGCATTCGGGCTTTGTTCCTGTATTTTTGATATAGGCTTCTATCAACTGCGACGTTGTGTCATAGCTAGGATATTATTTTTGAAACAGTTTTATCTTTCAATGCATTATAGGTTCCGATTGTGGGTGCTTATTACGAATGAATTAGCGGTTCGTTGATTGTGTCTCGAGAAAGTCGCGTTGTGGATTGCCTAATTCGGCATTTCCGGATGCCGCTGGCTGCCTTGTACGCATCACAAATGCGCTATTTGTGTTCTTGTATGAAGTGAAATTGGAATTAAGCATCCATCGCTGAGAATTTGCACAGACCTTAAATCGCTTTTTTGCTTCATAGCTGTCAGCTAGCTTGTCCAGCTTATATGGCAGGTTGTTCCACTGCGGCCGTTTGTCGTGGAAGGACTCTGCATTCGATTTTGTTCTTAGAATTGGGGATAATTGGGGATCATTTCCGCCATAACGATTGCTTGTCGCGGATGATCCCTGTACCGTTGAAATAAAGACATGGTGCTGTTGGTGTCCTTGGGGTCAGCCAAGTTGTGAAATGGTGAACTTGGTGATCCGAAAGACACCAGCTGCACTGCGCACGCTGATAAGCTCGGAGACTCCTTAGTTAGAGAAGCTATTTGTGGAGAGGAGGACCGCTTTTAACTGAGATGGAAAGGGATTTCCCGAACGGCAAGAAGTTTCGTCTTGACAGCCATGAATAGTAACACCTCCTTTGACGCGGTGACCTGACCGAGTAGACTAGAGGTAGCGCTCCTCGGGGATGCATGATTGTTAGAGAGCTAATCAGGTAGTCCTGAAGAGCGCTAATTCTAGTTTGCGCCTCATGTTGCCACCACGCAGTGAGTAATTGGCGAGAATCGGCCTGGCAGATGACCGCATTGCGGCACTGGCATCTCGATGAGGACTACCTTTGCATGCAATTGAATGTTTCCTTTGATCTCATGCTAAGTAGTTTCGTAAAGAAGATGCCTGTTGTAATAACGCTTGCTGTTTGATTTTCATAGACTCGCGCCATGTATTTGCATGCCTTGTTGATCGCTTCATTTATTCATTTAAATTGCTGAAAATGACCCAGGATATCTGAGCTGGAGGTTCGCCTCTGTGAGTTCACTTAGCATGGCTGCTTCGACAGCTAAATGAGTGGTCATTCGACCAGCTTGATCGACTTGACAACGAAATGGACTAGTCGTTCGTTTGAATGAAAATTTGATATGCAATTTATTAGGTAGCAGGTATGTGCTGGTACTCTTATAGCGCATATTTTGTGGGGTTGTTCTTTGTTTTTTGATCTTTTTCGTCTTTATGCTCTACAAAGTTGGCCATAAATTCCATCATGGTCTTTATGTAGTAGGAGTACTGAAGAACATCGAAGGAATTCAGAGAGCCTCAGAATCTTGAAAGTGCAAATCGACACAAAGCTGTGTGACGAGACGTGTCTGACAGCTCGCCTATCCATGACCTCGACCAGCGACGGCCACATTGCCGCATTCATTAGCTAGTTTTGATTGTTGCTCTGCAACGCCTAGAATACTATCGTATCATGCGTGTTTAGTGGTTTTCTAGATGGATGACTCTTCTGGGCAGCGATATGAGTGGGTGATGTTCGTATAACAGAAGTCAGTCAACTTAATTGTTGCGCTTTTTCATAATCTCTGCCTAGATTTCATTGATTCCTATCGTGTGAATATTGTCTGTTGATTTCGATGTCCGCGAATATTACGTTATCCAAATCTCTGAGATATTCAAATATCCAGGAGATGATGCATGTAGAAATGTGATCAAAGTCAGTGAATTTATAGGGCAAAAGAAGCGATTGCTTGCTAATTTAATGACGACGAAGGGCTCGTTACAACACTGCGTTGGCTGACAATAAACAGCAGCCGCATAAGTGTTTCAGTGTTTTAGCTGCTGCGGAAATGTTGCCTCGCACAATAGTGTTGCCGTAGGGTGCAAATTCCGCCTTAACAAGCAACAACCTGAAATAATATGAACGACTACTCTACGAGAACAAAGAAAGATGTGACCATAGCGCAAATAAGTAAATTTGAACAGAGAAAAAGAATATTCATATAGAAAGTTACATTGAGTAGAGCAGCGAACTATGTAGAAATTAGTTGGATACAGTGGGAAACATCATTCGGAAAAAAGTGGGAAACTACAGAACTAAATCCATAGAATTTCTTCCGTTTATGCGGATGGAAAAAAGCTTTATTTGAGAACCTATAGGATGAGGTTGTTTCTAGAATTGTTTTGTTTGCAACCGATTGAATGTGAGTCGAAAACGTTACAAGTCAATTATCATTGCCAACTGATAGGCGATGAAATCTCTTTCAAATTTCCATTCTCTTGTCCTATCTATCATAGAGTTCGACATTCACTTCTACACCTATAGCAGTTAGTGTCTATGCTAATATAGTCGTGATGGCTGTAATCGTGAAGTGCATTCGAACAGGTGTTTCAATGAACGCAACAATCTGGAAACCAATACCACAGTGGTCATTTGTGTCAGATTCGGTATCAAATCAAGGTAGTTGTCACTATTCAAAATTAAGTCCAATACGTTGTTTGTCTGCGTTGACCGTTAAGTAAAGCCAAAGAAACCGTTATCTGCAACAAAGTGAATTGCACAGCTCGTGGGACCGTTATCGGAGAACTGTGAGACCCAAATATTCATAGAGGAATGCCGAACTACACATCAATCGGTGAACGAGACTATTTCATTTTTGCAGCAATCACAATTTGGCCTCAGGTAAACACTAATGAGACGAAACAAAATCCACTGACAAATAAAAACTGTGCGCAAATCATTTTACAATCACACGTCTAATGAACATCTTTCAGCTTTTGCATTCGTTGGATTACTTCCGGTTAAAATCGTTGAATCATCGCCTCTTCCAATTCGAGTTCGAATTGCATGAAACAGATATATGGCAAAAGTCACGCGATGATAAACGCTTTGATCCACATTCAATCCACATAAACATATTCGACTAAGTTTAACTACATTATTTAAAGCGTATTAATTTCGAAGATGCAACGTATATAAGGCTTCTCTGCTGCCCTCTCGATTCTAGATCCCACGATTGCTCTTAGAATCCATAGCCTCCTCTGAATGCTTGGCCATCTGCTTCATCACTTGCGTTTCCGCCTTCCACGTGAAATAAATTTAAATTCAACGACGCATCACTCTAATGATGGTTTCAGCTTTACCAACATGTGCGCGTCAGTGAATAAGGGCCAATAGATGATCATGTCTAGAGCTTTTATTTTTGTTTTTTTTTCCTTTGCATTTCTGTCTGTTAATACTCACTCAATCAACATCAATCCACAAATATAACCTCATGGTCTCTCTTCAAGAGCGTCTATCGTAACCGTATGCAGATTTTGAAGGAAGAAAGATGCTAGCGATCGCTAAAGGGTTGTTTATCTGGTACTGAGGTAAGCAACTTCCTCCATATTGTCAGAAACCTATTGACGCTTGCTGAGCTCTCCAGATTTGGGCGTAGTGTCGACTAGATCCAGGCCACAAGTAACAGGACAAAAGTTATTGTCTTAGAGTAGCCCTTGATGCAGTTCAACGAAGGAGGTCAGAAAGACAGTATCCTGATGCCCAACTCGAATGTTAGGCAGATGTTTATCTGCCTTGTCTTCTAGTCACTCAAACCCCTATGTAACTGGTGGTGCAACTGTGAACACAGATATGTTCTGTAGGCAACTGAATGAAATTGCCATCGCTGTGCTCGTTAGCCGTTTCCGGTAACAACCTATCAGGCAAATTTCGGGAACATCGCGGGATGCAGGAACACCTAATTAGCTTGTTAATGCGTCCAATTCCATGGCTGTGCGTTTAGAAGTTTGATGCAGTATGGAGATGGTAAACAGTGAATGCTGATGTCGTTATCAGTATAATGGACAAATGAGATCACATCGTGCTTAGCGATATTCCAGCAGCGAGAGGTCGAGATGCTGTCGAGACGGTGGAGCGATCTCGTAACAGGGAGTGGCCAACAGCTCGCAAGTTGAGGTATTGCCTTTAATCAAACATTCGAAACCTCTGAAAACTTTGGCGATCTCTTAATGTTCGCTGCAGTGAAGGAATAATTGACATTGTGAGAAGAGAATCGATAGCATTCGTCAATATGGGAAGGATTGAGAAAAGGAAGAGAGGAGAGGAAGAGGAGTTGGAGGGTTGATGGAAAAGAATGTAGCAGCTAATCCAGTTGAAACCCTTGTGGGAGAAGCAGGAAGCCAATTATGCGACTGCATATGGTAGATGGAATATATGGATCAACTGCTTGGTGTAACTGGTTGCTTCTCACGGCCTATTGAGTAAGTGACCTCTTTTCAGCGCAGAAGAACTGAAGACGAGGATGCGATTTCGGCGACCTTTTTGATCGTCGAGAATATCGTCAGTTCTTTGCTAATTGGTGTTGCTTTCGATATGCTAAACTGTTGTTATATCTTACTAAATTGTTACGTTCTATTATCATATCACTCAAGCGATCCTTACCGTTGATTTATCAGTAATTAAAGTTGAAGTGAGAAGAGGAGTGGTAATCACCTCTAGGGGATTCCACTCATCGGGTTGCTAGTGTACGATGACGCATAATGTCCCTTGTGTTTGACTGTTTAAGATGTTTAACTGCGTAATACTGAGGAAAGTATCCATACAGTGACTGTTTAACATATCCTCAGTTAAGTACGTTCATTAATTATTGTCATTCCAAAAGAACCTTAAAAATATTCGGTTTCGAGAGTGACATTTAGTCAAAAACATGGAAAGCTTTACAGACTTTTTTCTTAGTTTTCGGATGAATACTGGGCTACGAAAGCGATGCACATAATAACTACGCAAAAAGGCTAAATGGAACACATTATGCATTGAGATGGTCCATTGTGCAAAACTTCGCTGCTTGGTTGAAAACATGAATGTGCTTAGTCATGTGATGATTGATGCTAACGCTGAGTTATCTAAGAATGCAATGAAATACCCGAAAGGGCCATGGGGAAAGCACTTATTGCGAAATGGAGAGACGCATAAAATATGGGCACCGCCGCAATAAAACATCCATATGCATGGACATACAGTGAAAGGCATTTAAGAGATACTGTTGAAGAGAACGTAAAGCACCGCATATAGAACATCGGAATTGAAGCTGTCATATAAGCAGTCAAGAACATAGGCATAAACCGAGTATTATTAAGAACATAGGGTGGTATGTGTGGATGTATGGATAGCGGGGAGAGGAACCGCGTCGATACAAAAACCTATTGTGCATTTATCTCTTGAGTTTTTAGCAACAGGAATGATTCTTCCTCATCACTGAATGCTTGAAGACCTCAGTCGAAGTGAACCTATTTAGTTCTGCAGGGACAATACTATCCTGTAGGGAGAATACTCCATTTACCGGCAGTCCTATTCGTCATGACTGCCACATATGCGAATGCATGCTACCAAACTCGACATCGTAAAGATCGTTCATTATGTTGAAGAGTATTAATAAATCATGCTTCACTCGTCTTATTTCAAGCTTCTCGACTTTCAGTGCTTTTAAGAAGATTCATCAATTGAGAAGAACTTGAAATGAATACTTCAGTTGAATATTCCAATGCGAATGTACGTTTTAAAAGTGTTCGGATATAGCGAACGTTTGTTTGTTTTGAAGCACTCAAATATGTGATCGTAACTTTCATTGTTCATTGGAATTAAGCATATCACAGGCCAATAGCCTTGACTGCGAAACGAATTGTATAGAAGAATTGAACACCAAAGTGAACCGAAGAAGTTTTATTTTCTGCAATGTATAACCGCAATAAAAGCAACTGAAATCAGCGTGTAATGCCGAGACATTGCATTGTTGATTGTTGAGCAGTGTAAAGGGTGCAGAAGAGAATGCTTTAGCAATACCAACAGGAAGCACTTTCCAAGAACAATATGAAAGTGGAAATTGCTGCAATATTTCTGGCGAGGTGATACTGATCTCAATGTCGACCATAGTGAGGTATAAACTGAATTCTTTCTGAGTGCGGAATGTCATAAAAATTCGGTACAATGTCGCATTAAAGGTTCTAGATTGAAGGTTTTTGATTTGTTAGTGTAATTTGGCTAATAGCATTACCAGCTTGCCGATTTGTGGGAGTGTTTCGAGCACTTAAAATTATTTCAATACTTTCATCACATTTGCCTCATGCAAAGTTGATTTCGAAATAATTTTGCAAAGCTCTGTCAATACTTTGTAGCCACATGCGATAATGAGAATTTCCAAGTGAGTGCAAATTTTAAGTGGGCGAAATGCTTCCAGAGACGGAGTGAAAATTTCAATTCGAAACGTCGATTATAAGCGAATGGCAAAAAAGAGATACTCTTAGCGGATGTATGCTGCTTGTTGTCATTAACCCTTCGAGTAAATCTCTTTATTGCAGCTGTTATTTATGTTATTAAATCACCAAATTTTAATCGTTATGGGTATAAAATTTTTCACTTCGATAGTGACTGCCTAATCTAAGCCGCATATTTCACCTGTATCCTTACATATTTGCAACACCATCACACCGCCTTTGCGATGTTCGTTTCGCCATTTCCGGCAATGTTGAGCATATCAAACTTGAGATATCGCATTGGCAATTCGCTTCAAGAAGTAACACATCAGAAATTATTTATTTATCTATTCCATTCATGCAATTGAGATATTGACTCGAGGTAGACCGAAGTATCGAACTGTTTATATATTTCATTACTAGGTATATGGCAACGCTTGAAAAAATAATCATTTATCTTCTTTGTTGAGCACTCGATATGATCAAACAAAATTATGAAAGCGTCGCTCATAATGTTCGGAAATTAAACGACACTGAAGGTGACAGCTCACAGCGATCGTATTAGTTGACATTTCTTGCAAATTGATGTGGTTTTGGGTTGCTTTCTTATTACAATTCTTTACGACGATATAGCAGATGTATTGCAACAATCTTCATTGCTAGTTGCAATGATACACACATTTCGGCTAATGTAAACCCTCTCATCTTTGTTGACTTTATTGCTACAATTTCGGACGACAACAAATACCGTAATGCTTCTTGTTATTGCATACTCCTGTACCATGCCCTATCTGATTATGCCTTTTGTTGACTTCTCAGAACAAACTTATAGCAGAATTCCCCCGTCAGTCGATTCGGTCATCGTTAGATGTAACACAACGTACAATCTGCAATTATTACACGCAAGCTCTCTGCAATGAACGAGGAGCGAGGGAAGGGGGAGGGGGGGGGGGGGGGATCCAGGTGAGATGGCGAGCCCCTCTGATCTTAATAGAACTACCAAATTAAGATCTATAAAAGACATGAGCTTGTACCCTTGCTTCTACCTGCAATGCTCTGAATTTCTTTCCTTCCCTTCTTTCAGCAAAGTCCACTGATTCTTTTCCTCACTTCCATCCGTGTGCGACATAATTCTTTTTCAATGTGAATTCAAGTGGTGTTCCAACCACATTACAGTGTATGGGGTTTACTTCGTTTCTTCAACGACGTTTATTGTTCCTATTTCACTTCCTCACTTCTTCCTGCTGTGGTACTGACCTTTTGAGGTGGCGTTATTTTAGTTTTGTACATTGATAAACAATTTGTATAGGAATGTATGGAAGTTAAAATTTAAGGGGCACAATCCCATCAATGATTCAACCGATTGAGCTGTGATTGGCATTGTTGAATTCGGCTTTCAATGCTCTATCTAGATACATTTAAAAAGCTCAAATGAGCGAAAATCGGTGCAACCCGATTCGATCGGCCTGAACTCTCGATTTTTGAGATTTTGGGGGTCCTCGATCTCGGCTCATGTTGTGAATGGGCTTGTGATTTTCGGGAGCCGGCATAACTTGCCTGTATCTCTCAGAATGCGCTGGAAAAGGGCTACTGCGATAAGCACAAGCCGCGGTGTGGCACTCCAAAAATAAGGGTTTTTCGAACGTTGGGGGGGGGGAGGGAGGGGAGGGGGAAGGGAAAGCAGCACGGGCAAATTTTCAAAAGATTTTTTTGCCACCGATCCCGATAAAATTGATATGCTGGTTAAGATAGAACTAGATAAGGTCATCGTGGTAATGTGTAGCTTCGGGATCTCTTCTGGGAAGTCGTAAAAGCGCAAACCGCCGAATGACGTAATTTCGAAAGGAATTTACTGGAAAATTTTTGTGGGATGTTGTCTCGACAACTGATAAGTTGCTTATCATCTTTTGTCTCAGTTGAGTGCGATTTACTTTACTGTATTGAGCTTTCGATACGCTATCATAAGTTGTATAGAAAGTTGAGGTAACCACACACGCCGCATGTGTATCAACTGGTCATAAATGTATAATTCGAACGACCATTATGGATAAGAAAAAAAGTGTCACGGTGTGCAACGAAAAGCGAAAAAGCGCATACGAGCTAAGCCAATATGGTGTTCGCCTTTACAATTCAATGCGGCACACCGTTCTGTGAAGAAAGCCTACCACAATAAAGAGAACATGACCTTGTTATATGGAATCAAACCTCAGTGATGAGTGATCGTTTTCTAAACGTTGACGGTTGCATTGATGCAACAAATCCGAGATGCCTCTTCGTGCATCAGATTTTTTGCAAATCACTTCTGGATGACCGGCGGGATCGTCGCTACAATACTCTCAAAGTTCGCTTCAATTTTGCGTTCTGTGGGTTTCTTTCGATGTTTCACGTTGCTTTCTGAGTGTTCACCAATTCCTTATATCCACTCTCACCATCAGCATATTATCCAATACTTACCACATTTCAATATTGCTCTCTGTTTCTACCCTCTATATACATCGATAAACACATATCGGCATTAATGTGAACATGCTGCCAGTAATCTTTTCGATCTACATTTTCCAATATTGCTGCGCATTGCTTGTTGCAGAGACTTTAGGCCCTTGTGAATAGCTTCTGCTATTGAAATTCATTCTTACCTGATCTCTGCAACGGTTTCGCCGGGAACAGGCCTCTGTAAAATTGATCTGGTACTCATGTTAAAAAACCAAAGTTTAAGTGTCATAGAATGCTCGCTAATGCTAATTTTCTGGTGCAATGGACTAAATCACATCAAAAAGTAGCTCGAGCTGATCGCAAAACAAGAGTCCATGAGCTGGAATATTTGTGTGAAGAACAAGAGCTTGAGCTAGGAGCGGTTGTCTAATACTGGGGAGAAGAGAAATAACTTGAGGTGAAGGTAAAAAACCGATATTTGCACAAAGCGTCACGTAGAGCCTGAGCCATATCAGGCACATCAATATCACCACTTTCAATGACGTGCTCACGGCGACGATAACGGCAGACACTTTGAATAGCAACGCCGTTTTCGTTGTGCCATCTGAGCACACAATATAGGCATTCACTCTTGAAAAGCACAATTGCAATAACCTCGGCAGCTGTGTTGACCCCCGCTTTACATCCTTTGCAAAAAAAGATTGCAACGCAATTTTGACCAAATATTTGCCGATCTCTGATTGCACTCTCCGAAATACTTCCGATGCGAACATGCAACAAGCTATCCTTCCAACCAATATATTTTATGCCCCAATGCAGAAGACTGATGACTCAATTGCAAATACGTTCAAGTGCTTAAGGCAAAATTACAGCTTAGTGTTGCTTGTAGTCCCCAAGCTCAGATTGTTACATATTTCATTCAAAGGGCATAAGAACATCGGGTGGCAATCTGAACAAAAAGAATCTCTTTGTGAGCTCGAGCGATACCAAAGAAAACGCTCTGTATCAGCTCTAAAATGAGCTTCGTTGCTAATGCGCAACACTTCATAAAATCCTATTTTCGCCTTACATTCCTAAGCATCAAGGGAAAGCGGTTCATCTTTCAGGGCAGTTTTAAATACTTCACATTAATTAAAGAAGCATTCAGTAAGAGTACGGGATGCTAACAGGCCGTTCCATCGTTACTCTGCTTAGGAGGATTGTTGGGACTTGCCCTGCGGCCCTAGTTCCGATGAACATGGTGGTCGGAGTGGTTTGACAGGACGAAGCCAAGAACTCAGATTGGAGTCTAATTGCAATTGTTCGCTTGATTCGAAACAATAAATAATTTCCATCTAACACTTCAAATTTGATCCTTTTTGGGGTTAATTATTTAAGTTATACAGAAATTCTCCAAAATCATCTATGCTATTTAGATATCAACTTTCAGTTACAGCCCAAATAGTAAAGATAGTAAAGTATTACATTAAGGGAAATTATAACGAGAAGCTCAACTCTGACAATAGGCAACTACTAATTACCAAAACCGAAAAATCCAAATGATGCATTTTCATCTCCGAAGTTCGAAAAAATAAAACCAAAATCGCCGAATTGTTATGAAATTCAATTTCTATTCATCACATTTGCATCATTTGCAACGTCTCTAAGTGAATGATTTCTGAGCGATCATCGACGCAATTTATTCGCATTATAATAGTTCTGATATTTGAGTGCATAAAGTTTGCTTGTTAATTGAGAAGAACTCTTGAAAGACACATTTATGGATGTCTTGCAGGTACACATAAATATTGCAACGAAAACGTCGCTTAGATGACTTTGTCACTTAAGTGACGCAGAACAGTAGTATTCGGTGAATAGATTCTTTGATCACTCTACAATGAAGTATATCTGTGCAGGGTCATAACAATCAAGTGAGTAAGGTTCTCTAATTGTATTGTTACAGTTCACGAAATTAGAACCCCAACGAAAGGGATGATGATACGGAACGACTCATTCTCGATGAATAATTTATTTGAGTATGTAAACTGCGATGTCTTTTCATGATGGTTTGATGACGTCTTTTGTTACATCAGCTGCCAAAGTTTCATGCGTATATTCGATCAAAGTGCCGAAAGCAAACGAGATAAAAAGAAACGAATAGAAAAAAAGGCGAAATGTTTGCCACAAAGTTGGTTTCTCGCATGTCGTCATAATTTTCAATAGACCGATGCTGCAGTGACTTCGTATTTAAATGTTGTGCGTTTGTACGATGACGCAGTTCACATGTAATATCAATGGGCTTGCGGCACAGTCGTTTATTGCGATAGCGATTATGCTCGTTTACCATCTTCTGTGTATTCCTTATCGAAATTCCCTCAACCATGGGGAGAACAGACTACAACGTTAGATACTCTGAGACTTCTCAGGACGTTAAATATTGTGAGGCTTCCTGGATCAACCAGAAACCTCCCATTGAGTGGAGAGATAGGTGGAAGTAGTGGACTTTGTTTAGTGCAACCAATTTTTGAGACAGCATCCAACTGATATGACGAATGGGACTTCTCCACTGAGAACTAAAAAGCTACCCACCCATTTCCCGCCCCCCCCCCCCCCTACCGCTAACCCCACAAACCAATGAACTGACACTCAGATATTACTCGGCAGTCACATCGAACTAAAATCAGGGTCTGAGGTTTCCATAAATGACCAAATACTCTCGTTGGTCCCACTTCTCCATGCATGCAGTGGGTGCCCTATCTTTCCTATTTGCACTCAGAACTCCATCGAAATGACAACGTTGTGTAGAAGAGTGGCAAATAATGGATAATATCTAAGCACTTCACAAAACCTTTCCGTATTCTGTTTGCACATGAGTGTTGGCAATCACCAATGACTTGCATATGCAAGAATTTTTGTCGAATACTTCGCCTTTGCCATAAATATACCGATGATTGCTTATTAGTTGACATTTTTACCAAAATTTCTCTTGTCATCGATGGAATTTCAGAAGGATACTGAATACAAACAATATGGTAGCGAAGGGAATCGTGCTGTTCGTGCTTGTCGCTCTGCTAGTTTCGGCGAATGCGCTCACATGTGGTAGTGCAGACGCCAACGAAAAGAGGCCAACGCTCGGCTGCATTCTTTCCTGCAAAGTCCAGGTAATATTTTTCTGGTAAGGAGAAAAATAGGCCATAGATTTTTGAAAATCTATAGTCCATAGACTCAAAGATCACATCTTTGTCGAGGAAGTGGACGTCAACTACACTTGAACAGTATTATGGAATAGAATCTTTATCTCGGAAGAAATTCCTCGTTCTACTGAAGGCCTAGAACTTCACAGTATTTGATGAGGTGGCGATAGATTATATCAGGAGCCCCTCAGGCGGTTGGTCAACTGCGTAGTGTCGGAGAGGCAGTGTTGCTTAACTGCTCTCCATCGATAGCATCACTCTTTGGGACGGGAATAAAGATGACGGCACTGGATAAAATCCATTCTCGTGTTCTCCCTAAGAGAGAGCAGGCTTGACCTGCGACCACATATAAATGAGCTAAAATTGGCTCTTTCTCTTATTCTGATGATGATCTAGGCTGGAACACTGTTTGACCCACACTCTTTATTTGAAAGAGGCGTGGGAGGAGAGCCGAAGTAGAAGGAAAGTATTCGCCCTTTGAAGGTTACTCCAACACTAGCACTCGAAGTGACAAAATATTTTCAAAGAAACGCAGGTAATGGCTATATCCAGTAGTGGTTGAAGCAGCTCAGTTAAACATTTAATTACAGGGATGTGAAACAGGATATTGCATGTGGAGTTCTTCGAAAGCGATCTGTAAATGTGTGCGTTGTTGAGAGGTGATATTGGAGAAAATCATTGGCCAACTGCAATGACCATCTGATCGGAATGGACTGAAATGAATTGACTCATTTCCGACGATAAGCTGTTGCCTTCACTCTTCACTTATGCGTCTTTATTTCCTCATTGTTCTCGATGCATCAATAACCACTTCTATCTAATAATTCTCATTATGGACAGCCCAATAAAGCATTAATAATTCGATTGTTTTTATGCGCAAACGTCATGAACTGTTACAAAGAGACCGCCGATCACCTCGTGACGACCACCATCGACCGCCTTTGAACGCAAACACTCTCCGCTTTCAATCACTGATATCAGCCGAAAAATAGAGCCTTCGAAAGCAATTGACAATATCTAATGCTGTGTATTGGCAAGTGGTCTATTTTTCCAAATGGGAAGGGGAGAAAGGACCATATAGAGCCAATAGGACGCTTATTGGACAACAACCTTACAGCATTTTTCGATGAGCATTACTTTTATAATACGTACGAGCATTGACTGCATAGGATGCATACGGTATTAAAGTGGAAACGTCTCTTCTATGAATGATTCATTCTAGTGACTCATCCATCAGTTGTGACCGGAATGTGTCTGTGGTTCATTCACATAAGATCATGCGAAGACAATATGGGATATCAGCATAACGTTCATTTGTGTGTCTGTGGTTGTCCGCTACCGATCACCTGAGAGGATGGGATGCGATAATCACCCCCGTCGTGTGCTTCGCAGTGGTTATCTTTAAAGCTGTGAGGTCATAGGAGTTTCCGCTTTTCACCTTCAGTATAAAACCACCCTTTATAAGAATGTATGGAAGTCAAAATTTAAGAGACACTATCCCATCAATGAATCAACTGATTAAGCTGTAATTGCCTTTGTTGAATTCAGCTTTCAGTGCTTCATCGAGATGTAGGTAAAAAATTCAAATTGGCGAGAACCGATGAAACGCGATTTGATCAACCGAAATTCCTGAAATCTCGAATTTGCAATTTTGGGGGACGTCGGCTCATGTCGTGGATGGGCGTATGTGATTCCGGAGACCGGTATAACTTTCCTCGGGATGTGGCACCCAAAAAAATGGAAATTCTTCGATCACAACATTGGAAATTTTGGAAAAATATTTTCTGCCATCGATTTCGTCGTTTTGGATATCAAACAAAAGAACTCAATGAGGTGATCGCAAATATATGCGTCAGATCTCCCTGAGCAACCTTGAGATCTCATCGCCTCTTTCTCGGTCTTCCTACCTTCTGTCATTCACTTCGAACACCTTAAAATAATGAAAAGTATAGTAGAAACATGCGCAGATGGCTCAGTGATCAAGACGTTAGTCCTTCGTTCTGCTAGGTTTGGTTCGACCAGAGACAAGGGGCAATGATTATGAACCAGTGGATGTGTGTAATGCGTATGCTTAACATTGCATACCTTACATCCTATGCTCATGCGGCTTTGTATGGTATAGTGTTAGAAGCTTTGAACTGCGAGTATCCAAGTGTGTCATCTGTGAGATGATGAATAATTAGAGAATTTAGGATAAAAACTACAGAATAAAAATGACAGAAACTCTCAAACACGGTTAAATTCATGTTCAACCCCAACTACGCCCCTATGCAAGCAGACAGTCTTTCGGCCATTACTCTCTTCCTCTTTTATTCTGAAGCGTCGAAGGCGCAAAATTGTAACACATTACTCTTGCTACTACTATCACCAGGCTTTACCTCGTAATGCAGGCAGTGCTAGCGAGAAGACAGTGCACGGGCGAGTGCGAGCCCATCGGCGCTTACGCGCTATTGCGCGCTCCGTCAACTGTCAAAAGTCATTTCTCGACTCCGAATGGAGCGATTCTCAAAAAACGAAAAGGCAATGAAGCCCATGTGATATTTGGAAAAAGTATGAAGTATTGATGATCTATAACAAAGTGACCACCAAAGTCGTCTAAAGTGATCATTCAAAGAAGGCATTTATTTTCTGAACTGATCCCTTATATGAGGCACTCCGAATACATCGTTGTAATCAAACTTATTATTCAAATTATATCAAGTTCCATCCATGTGGCAATTCGTCTCTTCCCTCCCTTGCTATGACAGATTCAATCTTTGCAAAGCCAAAATTCTCCCTCAGTAGAGGAAGTCAAAAAATTCGAAAATATTTGAAGCGAAGGCTTCGAGAGCATCAAACTTGCCGTCTCATGGTAATTCTTCGAGATGGAATTACTGAAAGAAAAAGCCGCTGCAAATTCTCATCACAGCTCAGTATTACTGCTCGGCGGGTGCGTTATTAATTCTTGAGCTGTTGCAACCGTGTTCCTAACCTTGTATCCTTGTCCTTCTTCTTTTCTGCTTAATGGCGATGCTTTCATTTATGTTACGGATTAACCCCTCTAATTGTTCGTCGCTAAAAAACGCAAAGTGCCCTCTTTATTGTTTTGGGTGTCCTCCATCAGCGTCATTTGGATTGAGGTTCTTTTTCAAGGCGTTTAGCAGAATCTCTTGCGTTTTCTATGGGTGATGTCTGTGGGGAACACTGCTAATAAAGCAGTGTCCCCCACAGATATCACTCAAGTTCGGTGTGTATATTCGGTTAATGTCTTGTCTGGTTGAGGATTCGTATGGTAGTAGGTGGTTTTCATACTGTCATGAATGATTTCGTCCAAAACTTTCTCTCTCTCTTCCTCTCGACAGAATTCTTCTCACTTCTCCCTCAAACCTGATAAAACGCAAAAAAATTACATATTTCAATATATATGAGGTGTTGTATGTTGTAACTATGGTCAACTAGAAATTTGAAAAAATATCCTCTCCTCCAACTCTTCTTAGCGGCGCAGTAAAACTACCTTGCTTGAACTTTTCAATCATTTGTGAACAATGAGATCTTTCTCGGCGTAGTTGCTCGTGCATTATTCGAGGCAGTGCAGAATGATTTGTTGCCTTGATCTCATCGTTTTCTAAATTTCCTTTTCGCACTTTTTACGAATTCCTTGACTTGTGAGATTAGTTATCTTCCGGTTCCGATGGTTGTCTTTTGCCTTTTGGATGGTACACTGTGGCCAGAAATTAAATGTGAATGAGCAACTTCTAATCCGCGCTCATAAAGTTCGCTATCCTCTCACTCACTTTGTGCGAATTAGCACACTTTTGTTGTACTGTTCAGATATTTTCAAAAGGTGATCTTGGTACTGATCTGCACGGAAGTAAAGATGACCTCCATGCATTTCCGTATTGACTAAATATGAGGTGAGAGCTTAGGCTTTCCCCTTATCAAATTAAGGAGCAAGATTCGACATCAGCTGTCCTAAAACACGTTTATGTTCACATTCAATTTTTCTTCAAACGAAACGACGCTCGCTAAAAAGTTCACCGATATGAGAGCTTTTCCTTTACTACTTTTCCTATCCAAATTGAAGCGTCTTTGGAGAAGAGGTTTCCTCCTTGAACTCCCCTTCCCTTCTCATTTGATGACCTCACAATCACTCGAAAGGGAAGAATATCACTGACGAGTCCATTTTTGTTCAGCTCTGGCCTAAGTTTAGAAGTGCCTCAAGGATGTTAAGTCGACGACAAGGAAATGAGCAAAGCCGAGCATTTGACATGCCTTCAAATGCACTTTATTTCGAAGGCGTGCGGGATTTTCGGATTCGAATCCTCATCTCTTTCCCTTTTCCTCCTTCCTCCTTTCCTCGGATGATCCGACAAGCATGGGATGGATAGCAATATCGTTAGTGCTTATTTGTTTTGTTTTCGTCGCGTGCGGTTGTGTCAAGTAATCGTCAGTGAAATGGTCGAGCAACAAGGGAGCGCCCTGCAGGAAGAAGTCAAGGAGCTGTGGATGATGCTAAGTACTCTGGTTGAACGGAACAGAACCGTGGTCAAATGAAATCGACAGCTTGCTGCAGCAAACGAGAAGATTGCATCCACAAATGAGCAACTACAACTCAAGGTGGACAGCCTATTCCGTCAATTGGAGTCAGCGCGATCATCTGCACCGGTACTCCAGCATTCTCCCCCACCCTCGAGGTGGGAGATAACGAAGCCAAGGTCCACTTTGTCCAAAGATGCTACAACGCGCTCAAGATGTTCGCTGAACGCGATGAGGAGGAACACAATTTGGTCATGTTAGTGGCCCCGAAGGCTGATACAGATTACCACACACTAGCCAGTAACAAAGCACTCGCCTGGAGAATCCTGCAGAGTTGCGAAGTTCCAGAAGCTGAACACGAGGAAAGCTGCAGGCATGGTATAAAAGGTGACAATAAATCACAAATAATGAAAATCAAATTCCGGCACAAGAACACCAGAATGCTACTTCGAAAAATGGAAGAAGGAAAGCCTTTTGCTATGCTGCTTCCTCCTAGTACCAGAATACGACGTGATCTCAACGGCGCAGAACAAGCCAAGGAAAGAGAAGCACGGGCACAGGCGTTCCGAAGAAACGAAGAAGCGAACATATTTAAGTAACGAATTAACGACGACCTACAACTCGTGGAACTGTCTTCAACTCCACTGTGGAGGCTGAATCAAGTGAAGACCGCATCGTGAACTAAAAGGTCGGGCAGTGTGAGCGCACGGTACTGGGAGTTTTTCTTAATGTGCGATCTCTAACTGGTGAAAAATTCGCCGAAGTGAAGGAATTCCTCTGGAAGAATGAGCTCTGTTTTGTAGGTATCTGCGAAACGTGGTTCAACAAAAACACCCCGCTGAATTTAATTCAGATTAGAGGCTTTGATTTAATAAGCAATTGCAGAGTAGGGACAAGGGGAGGCGGAACACTGCTTTGGATAAAAAAGAGTTTAAGCACAAAGCAATTGACGTATGCTATTACCGCAAAGGGAGCAGAATACGAGCAAATTGCGGTAAAATTCCATAACGTCTTGCTGACAGTTTTTTATAAGCCACCCTCAACCACGCTGGAGAACCTTATAAAATGTTGGGATGAGCTTCTATCGGAGGAATGCAGTTCGGAAGTATTACCGATTTTTGTTGGCGACGTAAACTCGAACTGTGATGTAGAGCCACTCAAAGGTTTTCTTGAATCGAAAAACCTTGAGAACTACCAGAAATATAGCACTAGGCTTTCGCATTGTCTCGATGTATAAGTCTCCTCCCAGGGATGTTCGAAACTAGTTAGCTCCGTATTCTTTGACCTATCGTTCAGTGACCACTGCCCTATATACATTAAAGTATCGCATGAGCAACGATTAAACAAGAGGCATGATACAGAAGTTGGAACTTTCACGGGTCGGAAATGGTCTCGCTTGACTTTTGAAAACTGGAACGCTGAAATCTCGCGCATGAATTGGAGTGACTTCTACACAGCATTAGATAACAGCGATGTCGATTAGGCATACGAAATCTTTACGAAGAAAATTAACCATGGCTTTAATTCCATTTGCCCTTTGGTAACAATGCAATGACACGATAAATACCTGCTTTCCGAGATTCGCAAATGGATGAGAGAGAGAAGTCGGCTGCTTAGATTGACTTATAAAAGGCCATAAGATGACCAGCTCAAGGTGGATTTAAAAAGACTTCGGAATTTTGTCGCCAGTTTGCTCAGAGAATACCGAAACACCAGGATAAATCCCGATTTAGCATGCATCAGGCAAACGCTCACAAAGTGTGACAAATGTTAAACTCAATGATGGGAAGAAAACAAGGAGTGTAATATACGACGTTGATGTAAATGAACTAAAGAAGTTTTTTATCTCCTCGAGGCCATGGGAACGTAAAGATGCAATGCCCTTGATTAAAAAAGCGGGATGCGGTTTCAAGTATCATGAAATGGACTTCGATACGCTGTTTAAAGTTATTAAAACATTAAAACCATATAAGGCGCCAGAGCCTGATAAAACAAGCTGCATGATAATTAAACTTGGAAAATTTCCCCTTGCCCCACAATTGCTGCGCCTTTTCAACTGCATAATTGAAACTGGACGTTTACCGATAAAGTGGAAGGAAGCGGCAGTTGTACCAGTGGTCAAGAACTAAAACCGAAAGCCCTGCCAGCCACCGTCCAACAGCGTTGTAGTCGATTGTGCTAAAGCTTTTCGAATGATCAATATACCCTCAGCTCTACAGAGTGCTTGAACCCCATATACCTGCATCCCAGAATGCTTTTCGGGCAAGACATTCCATCCTCATTGTTATTGCCGAAATAACCGAATTCCTGCTTAAGGGAATGGATGACGCCAAGATCGGATACATCTTACAGCGGAACATACAAAAGCACNAATGATCAATATACCCTCAGCTCTACAGAGTGCTTGAACCCCATATACCTGCATCCCAGAATGCTTTTCGGGCAAGACATTCCATCCTCATTGTTATTGCCGAAATAACCGAATTCCTGCTTAAGGGAATGGATGACGCCAAGATCGGATACATCTTACAGCGGAACATACAAAAGCACATGACGCTGTTGACACACAGATCCTCTTGCAAGGATTTATAGATGCCCTCAACCTCCACGATACTCCGACTTTCAAGCAATATGCTTTGCAAAAGGTGGGTAAGTACAGTAGTGTTCGCTCCAGCAAAGAATTGATGAAGTCTGGCCTCCCACAGGGGTTTGTTTTATCACCCCTCCTGTTCTCCTTCTTCTTGGCGTCACTCACCAGCGCAGAAACACAGGGGAAATTAGTTCTGTTCGCCGATGATGTGCAATTACCATATAAGGAACAGCTTCACATGAGGAAAAAGTAATGAACTATATGGCCTCAAACTTTGGTAAAATCGGGAAGCATTTAGAAATGATGTACATGAATATTAACTCTTCGAAAACAGTGGTTAGCAGGTATTGCTCATCCCATCGAATGACTAAGGTTAATCCAGATCTGGAATTAGTTATTAATGACAAAAGCATAATNNNGACCAACAGCTAACCTATCGGAAGCACTTTAACTCCATATCAAAGCAGCGTTCCACCAGCCACCACCATTTGCGGGGTATCCGACCATTTCTCTCTGAGGCACAAGCCACAATGCTCTTCAACAGCTTGGTGCTATCAACGATAAGGCTATTCATCCTAGTGACAATGACTGAGCGTAAAAAAGACCTATTAATTATTCAACGAGTACTAAATCATGGCATGGGAGTAACTCACCAGAGGAAAAAATATGAGAGAATCGAGGACCTCAAGGCAAAATACTACTGGAGTGAGATTAAACACCTTGCAAATATTGAGTTTCAGAAGCTGGTAAAGTAGATGAAGGGCGGAGGGTCAAGCTCATTCCAGCTCATTCCTTAACAGCTTAATCACTGTGGCAACCCACGTTCGTACTAGAAGAAGGAACTATACGTGTAAAATTTACAAAACTAATATGGGACAGAGATCGATAAGATACCGTGCGACTCAACTGCTCAGCTTTTATAGCCAACGTGATTGTTGAAGGTTTTGATGCGACATAAAGTCAAACAATTGCCTACTGTCCGTTGATGACGAAATAAATAAATAAAAACAAATAAATTCTAAACATATGTTCAACTCGATTCTGCTGCAAAAGCACTTGCTTCGAGTTTGTTGTGTCATCGAAAATGAAATGAACATCACTGAGAATTTTCGACGTCATCAAAGGCATTCTCAGCCACAGTTACTATTCTTTCGTGTGAACTGAACCTGAGGTCGGGCGGTTGAGCAGGGCTCACTTCCTTCACAACACCAGTGGAATGTTGTGGGGTCATTTTCCCCACTTCTTGACATCCATGCTCATAAGCACACCCTGGCTTTTGGAAAAATCGTACAGCGAATAATTGTTTTCTGAAGATCGGACAGCCGCTAATCTTCTGGGGAGATCGGGCAATCGAGAATCTCATGGAATTCGCAACATTCAAGTTGCCTTTCAGCGCACGTGTCACTTGCGAATGTGTTATAGCATTTAGCATCGAAATTTGCTTTTAAATCGGATGTGGAAAAACGACTTTGGACCGAAAAAGATTTGTCAGCTGTACTCTATGCTCGCCGTTAATGGCACTCGCTACTTTTGGCTTTGATTAGAGATGCATGTATGAAGTGGATGACGTAACGAGACCGACCAATCGGGCTGGCACTTTATTCTGGAGGTAACCTGTCGTTTTTACAAATCTTCAACTGAAATAACTGGGATTCGCTATTTGTGAACAATAGAAATTGAGTTGATGATCTTGCAGAGTTGGCCGACAGACACTTCTCTATACGAAGATACGTGATGTTATGATGCCACTTTGCAGAATTGCGGAAAGAGCGGAAATGGGGTCCTGAGAGGTGGTATACTCGTCTTTTTGAAGATTCAATTTATACGGCAATCAGTTCGGTGCGGATTCATACTGAAATCAGGAGATTCACAATAACTCAGATAGTGATATGGGACAGAGAATGGAGGTATAACATTTCGCATGCGAATAACGGAAACCACATTAGGATAATTTCTTTTCTGCTTCACGAGATGGAAGTACCACGTGGACAGACAGGCAGACACGTACTGTTGCGTTGCAAGGAGTTGTACTATTGCATTGTGTTGCATGAATCTAAAATTGGTTACGCATTAGAAGAGTGACCTTTGTAGGTGTGGATAGCGAAAAATGGAAACGAGCTCGTTCTAGCCGTTGACTAGAACGTTACGCACCGAATGAGCTTACAACAAAGGCAACTTTTATTTTACTGATCAAATGCAGACTGAACGATTTGTATGCGTTGAGCATAATTGCCTTCACCATTTCTTCTTTGCCCAATACCCTCTGCGATATCCTATCGCAACTTCCGTCTCTTTTGCATAGTTGTGCTCCAATACCCACTCTCAGGTTGAAATTCCTTAAGTAAGTGCGAATATGCGCTAAATAACTGTTGTAATAGTATCTGCGAATATCATATTATCATGGAGATTGCATCAAAAGACGGAATGATTCATTGCGCCCTTCACCGTTGATTAAGCGCTTGCCCCTAACTTCGAAACACCTGAGGTTCAGTTCCGGATTTATTGCACTGTGACGTCCGGTTGTTGTAGTGCATTAGCAACAGTAGTTCAACATAATACTATTGGGGTTTCGGGAGGAGCTGTTTGTGGCGGCTTGTTGAAGGATAAGCTGGTAGCACGAATCGCCGGTGCAGGCGTGGTAGTCGCATTAGCGCTCTCGCCAGCTAGGCTCTGGTCGCCGAGGCGCCAGCTGCTGCGCGTGCATCCCGATCAATGTGCCGCGCAGTTGGGCCTAACCATCACGTCAATCGACGAGACGCTTTGTGTGTGCGGAAAGAGTACGTTTGGACTGGACATGTGGACGTGTAGAGTGTTGGAAATAGCGTTGAATCGTATGGGGTCGTGGCGTGCGCTCGGAAGCATAGAAGGGAGTGAGGAGCATGCTTGCATGGCTCGTGCCTGTTCGGCGCTCCAAAAAATGCAACGAACCACCTGAATGTCCATCCAAATCCACCATGAGCACATTCTTACGATGCCCATTTTTGGGTGGACCTGGGCTTGGTTTTGCCGCATTAGGCACCCATCGCGTTGCCTTTTAATGCGCTATTCACTCGTCGCCTCATCGTCATGGATTTCATCGTTTGCACTCGCAGTGTGATTCTTTAATGCGTTCGCTTGGAATGTTTCTTGTATTCCTTTGTTGTGCATTAAGTTTTCTTCCCACACGACAGTAATGTAGTAGATGAGTGCTTGTATGAAGGTGCGAGAGGCTAATTTAGTGGACATAAAGCATTTTACTAAGTGGACATTGAGCTGCATTCTATGGACCACTGAGTTCAGACATCCGTTGGTCTTCCATACTTGACACTTTGGTGGGTCGATGCTTACTTTCATACCCAAGTGAATATAGCTTGTTTCTATAGAAATATAGAGTGATTATCGCGTATTTCGATGTGCATTTGTGATAAGCGATTGGTGAGTGTGCCACGTTTTGTGTTGTTGCATGGGACCAACGATTAATTATGGTGCAGTCACATTAAAGCAATGTACATACAGATACGGCACAGATGTAATGCATTGCTGTGACGGCGGTTGTGCCATTGATTATGTGCTAGAAGTTTATTTTTTTTATTTTACTTCTTTTTTTGAGAGGGAAAATTCCTTTCTCTTTTTTGAAGAAATTGATTTCCGTTTGTCATTACCAACTTAATAATAGGCCTGTATTTGTTCGTTTTCATGCTTTGTGACATAAAAATATCTATTTCTTCGTGATATAAGCATAAAAGAGTTTGATTTTGATATAAAATTCAAAATAGTTATACTTCATCGGAAATAGCGTTATTTGAGGAGTGAGAACGTTTGAAGGCAACATCGCTTGCAGGAGCCAATGAGAAGCGAGAAGTCGAGGTGGACACCTTGATGGGACCTCTCACCCTCATTTGAGCTCGTCGTCACCATTCCACCCCGTTAATGGTACTCAACAATTCGGCGCCAATCGGTGAGACGTTGATAGCATAGTGCTTGCATTTCGCTTTATCAGCATTGCAGGGAAACGTTCACAAATGTTGCTGCTTATAAAAAGTTGGCAGGTGGGCGGCGTTGCGAAACGTTATAAAAATTTTACAGTATATACCTACTTGGGTGCTTTCTTTGAGGAATTTAAGGAAAAGGAACAAGCACTGTACACTATTCGACGTTAGCAAATCTCCAGTGCACAATGGAATAATGTTTTCCGAACTTGGCAGGGTTCCGTGCCTTCTTTTGTTAGGAATGATCATCGTGAATATTAGGAGATATGATCGGAGATGGAATTCAGGTAAATTTTGGCTATATTTGAATAAGCAGTGCGTTGTCTTAGGAGCTGCGTGCTTGCTAAGTCAGCAGCACGCGTTGACAGAAATCCAGAAGAGGATATTCTGACGCTCAGTTTTACAATTGAAGAGATGCCGAAGTTGAAGTTCCTTGGAGATTTCTGTTAGTTTCAACTAAAAAAACGCCACTGAGAATGTTCCCTCCCCATACTTGTGCAACCAGTTTTAGTACGTTTTGCTTTTGGCACTGAGATTCAGACTGGTCTTATA
>JAARMF010001306.1:0-35526 GCA_022844705.1 Toxascaris leonina | reverse complement strand
GGGGGGGGGGGGGGGGGCTTCCAGTCCCGATGGAAAGATGCAGATGTTGGACAACAAACAACACCTACTACACCTATCGGTGAAGTTTCCCTCCGATGCCGACACACAGATTCTAATTTCTTTCTCACCTTGTCCAACACAGAAAATAAGATTCAAAACAATGCATACATGAAGATGGACCTTTTCGAAAGATTCTTTTGCTCTGGAATTTTGCGCCAACAATTTTCTGAACTTTTCAGTAAAACCATCTGTGAACGACGCTTCATCCGAGTAACCATGCATCGCTTCTTGCAACGCTGCTAGATCTGAGAGCTTGACCACCTGAAAATTCAAGCAAAATCGATTAAAATACTGTGCCCATGTCTCGCAAACTTCTTTGTAGCCCATAACGTTCCGAACTCGGATCCTCTTGTGGCGTTCCAATTGACTGAAGCTGCAGATCTTGCCAGGTGAAAACCCCACAGCACTTTACAATTCTCCCAGCTAATTCACTGCTGTGAAGCCGCATCAGAGCTAAATTCAATAGCGAATTTTATGTTTGTCGAGCAAAACGGCATATTCGCATAACGTAATTAAATGCGGTTGTGGTAGACAGTAATAGCCGCAAATAAAAAATAAATAAAACTAGCCCAACCATTCAATTCAGCATTAAAATTGGCAATCGAATATTTTAAGATACCGATGCAAAAACAAAAGACGACTAATCCCAAAAAGAGATCATTCCAAACGGAAGAATTATGAAGGCAAAATCAAAAGAATGACTGCAAAGAAGTAATAAACGTCGCTCCTAGTGACAAGGGATCAAGAAATGAAAGATGGGTCTACCTTTTGCTCGTCCCTCCTCTCAAAAGGCCTGAAGTACTGCCACATCCGATCCAGTTTTTCTTCCTCCACTCTACGTACGGCCTGCAATTCAGTGTAACCAATAATCAAAGATGTTTGATAAAATTACATGAATCAGCGACTAGAGATCTCTAACTGATGACTGACCGGCAACATAAGTCGACTTTTAGAACATAACTGAGATATTTTGAGGGAGGAGAAGTCAATGAAGAACGCAGAATGATATAAATTCCACAGACGGAATTATAAGCGATCAGCTGCTGCGAGCAGCCATTATTTCAATCGAATGGATATCAACGAAATGTTCAATTTCAACACAACCCAATTTCTTAAAACATTCCGTAATGAAATGCAGTTGAACCATCTGGTAGTGTACAAAAACTACTTATATATATATATATATATATATATATATATATATATCGGAATCACGGGATTTTTTTCCGCCGGATTAGAAGAGTTCATATATGGGTGCAGTTCGATTGACAGCCGGATCTGGCCGCCGAGACCGGAAAATCCCAGATTTTTCGACGTTCTATCTCTGTCCTTCCTCGCTCAATATGGGTGGAACTTCATCGTTTAAGTGTTGCTGGTGAGGTGGTCATGAAAGCGCAGGGCTGAACCTAAGCTCTGGAGACTTTATGGTTGTTTTTGATTTCGATATCTTAGAGGTCACCCCCCATCATATTCTTGTTACCGTTCAACTCCTCTCTTAAAGTGCTACCCAACTGCATACATAACATAAGTACTTACGCCTGACATATATAAGTTACAGCGTGGGGTAAATTTTTTGTCTTTTGATGTGAACGGTTCGACAATTCACAAGAGCTGTAGGCGTGGAGGAGATTGAATTTGGTTCCGAGTGATGAGTGACAGGGTTTTTTAAGCTTTTTGATGACTCGCAAACCCTATGATAATCAAAAAATTGACTCGTGAAAAGCACTGATGGGTCAGTGGTTAATGCCTTAGTTCTTGGTTCTGACGGGGTTCAAATCGCACCAGAGTCAGTGAGCTCCGACTGTGAACCAATGGGTGTGTGCCGCGTATGCGTGAAATTGTGTGTCTTGAACTGTACGTCTTACATTAGTGAGGTGCTGCGCGGTGTAATGTCAGTTGGAAACATTCAAGGGTGTCAAAAGTAGGATCGGGAGAAATAAAAAGTACTGCATGATGAAAATAATGGAAGAAAGTTTTAAGCTTTTGTTTTTAAAATAGCTAAACTTCATGCTTTGTTTTGCCTGGACTACTTAAATCTCTTTATAAAAACTCATGTTTCGCCTCAAGTAACATCCTGGTCTGAGCAGGGGTCAAGGGGGCGGCCGCCTCACTTGCGGGGGCTACAGGAAGGGCGGAGTTGCCGATCCTTCCTGCGATAAACACGAAGTCCAAGGAAGCGAAGCCCGCTGACCTTGCACTGAGGTACCGAAACAACATCAGTAAAAGCTGTAAGCTCGTGTCCTCACTTCCACCTGCAGTGCGCGAAATTTCTTTTCCTCCCTTCTTTCAGCAGTCTACTGATTCTTCTCCTTACTTCCACTCACGATATTATTCTCTTTCGTGAAATTTTGATGGATGTTGCTACCTTATGTTTATAATTTCAAGTAGATTGCTAAGATTCACCTTACGTTGTTCTATTAGAAAGAATCAAATCGACCAGATTCGGTGGAACCCGATCCCATCAGCCGAGATTCCTGAAATCTCGATTTTTGTGATTTTAGGGGCCCTCGATCTTGTCTTATATTCGAACTCGGCGTGTGCATTTTTAGAACATCGACAGAACTTGCCAAGATCGCCTCAGAAGTTCTTGAGTCATGTCCGTATGCTCATCCGGATCTAAGATTCGGGTCCCGAAATTTGCAAACTTTCGATCGACCGCAAGAGGAAATTTTCGAAAAAAATTTTTTTGTCTTCGATTCCAACGACTTTGATAGCAAACGATAGAGTTCGATGAGCTGATCACAGCACTAAGCAACACTGACGGTTTTTCTAAGGAACTGAAAAAAAAGGGGCTGCTAAGTGGAAAAATTCTTAAGCAAATGTATTGACATGGTTTCAGCGGGGTAGTACCTCGGTGACCAGTTGTTCGATCGTGCTGCGGTTTGCTCTGCTGTATTAAGCTGTTACAGGTTTACCGCTTTAGTCAGCGGATAACTTCGCGCGGCAGCCGCGAGAAGCGCGGCCTTCCGTGCTCTGTCAACTACCTGAGATCATACTGCAGCTCCGGATGGGCGTATTTTGACAATCCAAAGATCACTTGACTCCGATAGACAAACATCGATTTCTTCTACTACAGAGGAGTAATTGTTGCGCGCACGAAGCCGCGCAAAACGTGGCGGTGCGCGCACCCCAAACCATCTGAGACCATATCTCGGCTCTAGATGAACGGATTTTCAAGAACTAAAAAATAATCGTCTCCGTCTGATATGGGGAGAAGTGTGATATACATAACTTCGTGAGATTTGTTGCTAATGGTGATAAATGACTGTAATTGATGGAGGAGCGTTTCGCAGTGTGAACAGTGAATAACATACCGGATGCTCCCGAAGTATTCTTTCTGCTTCTGGCTGTTGCGTTCTTTTGAACCCCGAGTTTCCTCGTAGTTCGAGCTTTGCCCGCATCACCTATAATCACAAATACAAAATACCGGAAAACGCGTTAAACGCCCGAACTGTGTTCCACAAACTAGAAGACAATAGCATTTTCACTCTATAAATAGACGATATAACTTTATGAAGCGCTCTTATGAATCGGCAGAAAGCAACTTTTAAACAGCATTTTAAAGTGCGTAGAAAAACATCAGCCGAAGGAGAAATTTCACCCGGTTATTTTTTTTCTTTTGAAACTTCTATCATATATCTGCAAGCCATACAAAATGGTATGCTCCTCGTTGCCCGAACTATATCCCAATTCCTACCTTAACACCTTAGCGGCCGATGATCCGCGTGTTGTCTTTGCTCCAGTAGACAACTCCGCGACGACTTTTCGCACTACATCCTCCCATAATGATCTATCTCCAGCTGTTCTCCATGTTTGTCAACGTTTCTTCTGACAATCTTGCAAGGTGGCCTCCATCTGGATCGTCATCTCTTCGATACCTGTATGATATTCCAGTGCTCCATCGTGCAACATGACCGGCCACGCATAGCATGGGTGTCTGGTATTCAAGCAGTACGTATTTTAACAATAATCTTTGCTTCACTTCTTCATCTTTCAGTTTATTTCTACGCGACATTCCGAGCCTCCGTCTCTCCATTGCTCTTTCCGTTATTTGCAATCGCTTCTTTTCTTTAGCTGTTAAAGCCCACGTTTCACTGCCGTATGTCACTGGCTTTGAAGACTCCAGAGATGATTTACCTCTCTTTTATTTCTCGCTTAAGTTTCGATTGTAATACATCCGACATTTCTTCGAACTTATCCCATTTCGAATTCCCGTCTTTCAGAGACTTCCTTCTTTAGATCGCTGTCCATCCTGATTGCCTGTTTCAAATAAACTTGGCTTCCGACTTATTACATAAACTCTTCGTCAAGACTTATTCCATCGCAAGGCAAATCTTTTGATTTCATGAACTTGGTTCTAGTTTTGTTGACCTTCAGAACGATGCTTCACCCCTTTGCAAAGTGGAATCTGCAATTCATTATTGAAGAGAGTAATATGAGTGAAATTATCCGTCAGCGCTGCTTGAAGTAATTTGATGTAACCTGAGTGGATCCTTCAGCGCATCAAGAACTGCGTTGATATCCACATGTCGAATGCCTTTTCAAAGCCCACAACGGCTCCTGGAAGCGGAATAGTGTATTCGCAGCTCCGTTCGAACAGCTGGGTTAAGGCGAAAATGTAGTCTGTCTTGCTATACCCTCTTCGGAAATCGGTCCGCTCGCATGGTTATTGCTCATCCGAAGCTGCGCTCAAGTGGTTAGTGATGACCTTCGTCAACAGTGTATACAACTGTGACAAAAGACATAATAGACTATAGCTGTTGAAATCCTCTTTCTCGCCCTGTGGAGTAGACGGTTTTTAATTTTCTCCACGCATCCGGGATATCACTGACCTCTATGTATTTACTGAATCGCTCCGCCAACGCCTTCCACAGTCAATACCCACCTGCCTTCAACGCCTTCACCGAATTTCATCTAGACAGGGGATGTTTGCTATCGTCCGTTTTCGATATAGCATAACGCACTTGCTCAATGATACCGGTGGACCACCAGTCTGCTTCACTGAGTTGCGATGTTACCACTTTGACCTGAGAAGCGAATAAGCGAGTACAAAATTCTTTGCATATCTTTTCGATGCCTTCGCGAATCACTATCTTTTCTCCATTTTCGTCTTTTGGAATAATGAGGTTGCCCTTGTGCATGGCCAGATTTATTTTACACTTTTTCAAACTTTTGCTTTCCTCCACAGTTTCCAGCGGGTGTATTTCGTGGCACTTTCGGATATCCTCAGTGAGTCGAGCTTTTATCTGTTCGTTCAGAGTAAAGTATTCAAGGATGTTGCCTTTGTCTCTTTTCATTTCCTCCTTTTTTGAAGCAGCTTACGCATACTGTTTGATACTCTTCTTTCTGCCTGCTTCGATTTTGCCTTCTTGGTAATTTCATCGAGCTGATTCATGGGCAATTGGTGTTTTCATCACCAAAGTTGCCATTTGCGACACTCTACTTCTGCTAACATCTTTCCTTCCTCAACTGTAAGATGGGATGCTTTTCTTCTGTCGTTGGTGAAACCTTCAAATCAAGGTGCGCTTCGACAATGTTGAAGAATGGAACTGCCGCTAGTCGTGAAGAATCCGTCAGTTTTTTGTCAGGATGAAATCAACTCCATTCCTTATTTCCGCATTGGGTGATATCCATGTTAACCGGCATGAAGGTTTCATCCTGAACCAGCTGTAATATCTCGAGGTCTCTGCTATCAATGTTAAACGCTTCCTGTTGTCGTTTCGGTCACCACTGCCATACTTCCCCATAAACCTCTCATCTGGTCTCCTTCTGCCTAGCTTTCCTTAAGGTCCCCCTCCCACCTCCACCCCCAGTGGTAATGGTGCAACGAGACTCTGCCTGTCCGAGACGTCAATCCCTTTGTCTCCACTTTCCGAAGTTGGGACGTACAGCTGTACGACCTTGACAGTTGCTTTTTCGTTTAGATTTAAGACCAGAATGCCAACGCGACTGGATTGCAGCTGACAGGAAGCAATTAGCCGAACCCACTTGTTGCGAGCGATAATGCCGATTCTCCCTCTCTTGTTTCTTCCCTCACCTCGATCGGGAAACGTCATCGCATCGCCGTTCATTTACGTTGTTACAAGGTCTTCCCCTCTCTTTACTTCGCAAAGACCATGCATATCGCACCTCATTTTCTCATTTTCTTTGAAAAGATGATACAGAACGTCTTCCCTCCTTAATTCCTTGCAGTTTCATGCGCACAGCAAGAGGTCGAGTCCTTTAGGTGCGCCAGCTGTGGCACCCAAATTCTTACCAGCCTCTCACCAACCGCCGACCGATCTGCCTACGTAGTTGAGCAGGGCGGTTGATATGCAGAGTACTGAGGCCTGTTTATTTTGACCATTTATCGTGCGACTGTAGCCTAAGAATGGCACGCCATCGGCTGTCTGGGCGGACTATGGTCTGTGCCTTCCGCCATCTGGATCATCTGGCCCAAGGGATCCGATGAAGGACGCTTTTGTGAGGTTTAGCCGCCACCTAACAACGTTGGCGACAGATGGGCAACACCGCCTGGTTGGACTGCTTGAGCCTCTGCGCCATGACAAGGTTCTGACTCTGCTGGCAATGTCACAACACGTTCAAAAATCACTGACCTCAGAAGCCAAAGTTATCATATACGATGGAAAAAAATCCACTTTACGACTAACATTTCAAACCTGCTAATCTCAAATTTACGATGATTCAATTGCAACGGTTTTCAGCAAGAAACTAACCTCAAGTGCTTCTCGAAACATCAGTTTTCCCTTCGGAATTTTTTCCTCAGGAGGTTCGTAGAAGCCGTATTCCCAGACCGGATCACCACGATGCAACCGTTCGCTTTCCCAGGTAGGCAATGGTCTCAACACACCAAACGTCACTTATATTCTTAGCATCTACCAGCACTTTCAGGAAAATGGCTGTATTATAACTGCACAAAAATTTCTCTGCCCTTTTAAATTAACTATCTGCTAATGGCAGCGACCTGAGAAGCAGCACCAAAAGTATGAAAAACTTCAGCGTTAGAAGATCAGAGGCATAAATCGAACGGGACACAGAGTATAAGCTGTTAAAATATGAAATTAGATGCGTCTCTTATTGAAATACACCAGCAGGGGAAGCGTGAAGTGAAACGGATATGCAACGCATTCGACGCTCACTTGTGTGCAATCTCCCACCATTCTGTTGCAACGCAGTTGTTGATGGCTATAAAGGGGAAGCACTACGTGTGGTTCCAGAAATCCACTATTGTCGGAAGTGCCCTTTCTGAGATTCCACTTCCACCATTCCAGCGACTGCTCTAGAATGTTCGAAACTGCTTAAATGCTGTAACACCTAGCCTGCCCAATCTTAGAACGCATTATACCGACTCCCTCTCCAGAAAATGCATTTTCTGCCCTTCCTATATTTCGCACTCAAACCTCAGGTGATGCCGCAATACGCACGTACGACTGTATGGTGAAAGATGCATCAGACTATAAACATGAAATCGAATTTTAAAATGTTATCGAGCATACATGCTGTGAATAAAGTACGGGTCATAGTCCCTCATCTAGCAGTGCAGTCCATGCAAAACAAGAATTCCAAAAATAGGCAACCAACTTTGAAGACGTCCACCTTTCGACGGGCTCTACTGAACGAATCGAAAACTTATTTATATTCCCGACAAGCGTTTCGTTCTTCATCTCTAGATCCTGGAAACGCTTCTCTAAGGAAATGCGTCTAGTAGATAATCAGAAATGAATAACGGTTTGCAAAATAATGAAGAAACAACTCTTTAAGTGTTGTGATGTCTCTCTCAGATGCAAGCCCAAAAATGCTACCAAAATTATGAGAGCACAAAGTACAGCAAAAACTTCGAAATCAATTTCAAGCTAAGGTATAGCTATTTCAGTAACTAATATGATCGGTAGAGCTGGCAACGATGAAGATCGGACAGTTGATGAGTGCGGCGCACGCAGATTCTAGCAAAACAACTGTTTCCTAACGAGGCTTCAATATACGAGCAAGCTTCGCTGAAACTGTTATCAGTGTAAGGCAGATAAACTACAATATATAAAAAACTTCGTCGGGTTATTCAAATTCATTACGCCTGTTGAATCATGAGTATCACCACTGAACACTGAATTCATCAAGCCATAAACGTTTAGATCTAGGACATTTTCACACTTTACTGTTTCAGCAAGAGACAATCTCACCTTTCACCCTGTGATTTCCTCTTTGCTTTAATAAATGATAAACTTTATATATTAGCAGAACAATCAGCCAATGTTACTAGGTCAGTCTTCTACGACGACACCTACTACTAAATAAACATAAACATATTGAAAGGGAGTATTCCGGAAACGTCTGCACCATGGCACTGACGAACTTTCATCTGTTTTTGCGCTCTATTACTAAATCATAGCCTTGCATTATATGTTATGAGACGGTGCGACGTCAAATGAAAATTTTCATTTTCGAGCTCACGGGCAATCTCGAAGATGACTGTTTCAGAAAACAATCGGTAAAACAGACCCCATGGAGACATTGAGTGGATGCCTGTCTACACAGATTTTCGACGCAATACTGTCCACAAATGCGAACTGAATATTGCATTTCCTTTTTCTAGTGTGATCATTACATGTGCCAATGCCGCTGCTGGCTTATCGCCCATGAATGAAATTCACTCAGTGATTGGCTGCCATACTGAAGTTCAATTGAAGCCCATGAAGCCTCCCGACACAAATTTGCTCAAGTGCTTCTAGCGAAAAATAAAAAAAAATCCAGAAGGCACATTGTATTCTTCGAAGTCATAGTTCATCAAAATTGCAAAAAATTTCACTCGTAAAAGCCACCTTCTTTATCTCTTCGTTCATTTGCGCATTTTCGATATGGCTTTTTTCAGTTGGATGCCTCGGTGGTGGAACCTTCATCTGCAATGCAAAACGCAGCTTATATTCTGCAAAAACCTTAACTTCGAACAAAAGCTTAACAAAAAGCATAACTAGCCATCTACTAAACAAAATGGCAATATATATGAGTTAATAAGTAAATGTGATACTGACTACAGTTCATATAAGGAAACACTTTCACTCGTGTGATGAACTTATAACAACGTTAAAGAATTGGGCTAAGAGAAGGACGGTTCATTCGATTAGCGGTAGAGTTGGAAATCACCGTTAAATGCACTGCCTCGAGATTAACGTATGCAAAAGTTCGTTGCAGTACGCCATACTATCGTTTTTTGTTGCGACTCCTTAAATGCTGCCAACTGCTTTATCATAAAGAGATAGTTCTTTGAAAGTTATAATTTGATTACTTAAGTCCAAGAAAAAAATATCTATTAGACTAGGAGTGCGCAAGAAAGCAGAAGAAAAAAGCGAGTGTGAGAAGGGAAGGAAGGAGTGGACCTAGAATATGTAGGCAACCCAACGTTTCTATTATCATGGTTAGTCACCTAAAAACCCAAAGATGTGAGACTAAAAATGCGCGGCTGAACTCAGCTCAGCTCTTAGGTAAAGCATGGTAAATGAATAGAGATAAAGGCGTAGGTAAGAAAAAGTAAGCCGCACTTCATTCTTTATAAGCGTTTCAACATTCTCAGGCAGCTGCATGAACTGAAAATTTGCGAATATCTTCTAATATATAACTGATGAAGGAAGACCACAATGTTCACCGCTCACTAATTCTTTGGTATCTACACTTGTTTCCGCCTTTGACATTTTTTGGCAAATAAATCTAAAATTTAGACGGAAGTTCAGCCAACCTTGCCATCGTCTATTTTCTCGACATGTTTTACTGCTTTCTTCAAATAATTATTGCGATTAACAGAACGACCCAACGCATTAAGTATCCTCTTCATAGTTTAAGATCGCGAGACTAACGATGGACTAATAAAGCGAACGATAAGAACGATCAGTCCCCACGATAGTGCCTCTTACCTCAAGTACTCCTGAAAATAGCAACAAAAAATGTTAACTATTTCTAGTGCGGAAGACTAAATTTGATTTTGTAAATTCACTGCATCACGACTGCTCTGATATTTCTTCCCGCCCCATCCAGGCAGTAAGAATAGGCTGTACTAGTATCGATTCGACAAGTACTTTTCCCAATATCGAATTTTACCACTACCAACCCAGAACCAGCCAACAACGTATAAAATCTTCGTCTTGCAAGAAAAATGCAAAGCTTTACAGCCATAAATTCAACACTATTTTAGGAAGAACTCGTACAGATTGCTTTGTCATGATACTCTATACGCCTGACTTACTGACTGCACTTACGAATATACATACTTTGCGATCTGCTATATGAAGACGGTGTGCTTAGAACATGGACATCATATGCTTTGAGAGACCACAGGAGAGATCGTATGCTCTGAGAGACCACAGGAATCAGAACAAATGCAGGCCGGATATTTTAAAAAACGAATAGACTTCTTTCTTATAGAAAAGGAATCAGCATCGCCAATGGCGATATTAGCAACAAGACAGAAGGTGAAAATGAAAAGAAGCTCTAAGCACTTCTCTTCGTGCCTCCAGCTCATCCACAAGCTAATGGCACAACCTTTGTGAAAAAGAATTCTCGCCCAGTCTGGCGCAGACAAGGTTCCGGTCACCTCGCAAATTCTCACCCGCTTTACGCCTGCGTCCATTACTTTCGCCTTGTCAGCAATCTTAAGTTTCGCTGACATCTGCCTTGAGAAACCGCATAATAATCAAGCACAACAAAAATCCATGCCCCCGCCTTTTGTTACGCTGATCAACACTCATTCGCTGACTTTTTTTCCTGCTCCATCTTCAAGGCGATGACTGTGAATGATCCCAAACTTAGATGTAAAATGCTATTCGGAGAATCCGCTTCTGCAAAAATAGGCAGAAGCAGAGCAAAACGCAGCGGTTACAGTGCCTAGTGAAATAGATGGAAATAGCATAGAGCTCTGGGAGAGTTTCTTCAAAACAGACGGGAGAAAGCGCATCGCCTCTCCAATATGTAACAAGTGCATGATTCTTAGATGCTTTTAAAAGCGGTGATGGTAAAATAAAACGCATTGCAAAAAAACATTTTGCAGCCAGTCCTCGGCCGTATGCAAACTTAGCCCTGGTGTAGAAGCAGTCCAGCACTCGCATATTCTAGCAAATAAGCGCTGAAGCACTATACACGTGTTTTTATATGAGCCTCATCCTGCTCGTACCTTATGTAAACCGGCGAATCGAAGTCTGCAGTCCTCAATTTCCGTGACAGGACACCGACCTTGGTAGCTTTGTTTTACCTACGCTCGAAATTGCGCTAATACAAGCCAGTGGCGAAAGACTGCGGGCACTGACAGTTGCACTGCCGATGACTGTGATAAGAAACGGACGATTTCGACATGGCGCAAACGGGTGCCGTTCCATTCAAAGTTTGCCCATTGCATTTTTGCAACGAGTGAGCCCCAAGACATGCTTCTATGAAGTTTGGGAGGATCTTAACAACTATAGGCGATGGAACTGACACAAAAATAGACAGCGGAACGAATAAAGGGAATGATGCGAAAAGAAAAACTAAAATGTCCGCAAATCATCCCCCTGAACAGATTACAAACACTTCGACGTTTATCACGCAACAGCAGCACTAATGTGGAGATCGAAACGGCTCAACCGCAGTTTAAAAGGAGTAGGCGCATTAACAGCGGGAAACGATAATGTTCAGCATACCTATTCTGCAAAGCACGGAAAATCCAGGCCAACTTTTCCGACAGCTCCTCAACGATACTTAAATCCTGCAACCTAAAATGAAGATCAGTGAGGGCTAACACTAACGCCATGATGACCACCTGTACGCTCAAAGGGTAGGCGTGATCTCGGCTCATGTTCGCACTTCTCCGCCATCTTCCTCCTAACAGCAAACTGCCTGCTACAAACATTTACCGATGTCCCTTACGTTTTTACAATTTCTTATAAACACAACTAAATAAGTCTAAACAGAACTCTTCTAATACAGAAACAAAGTGAAATACATTTGGGTGGAAAATACATTGAATAAACACAAGAGAAAACAAATCCTTGTACCACATTAGTTCGACTAGGAAACTTGGCCCGAAAAGAATTATCCCTTTCTCAGATGGAACCCCTTCAAGAGCTCGTGAAAGATCGAGATCATATGAGCCCTAACACTTTCAAAAATCCCTAACAGAACAGGGCTCCTTTTTCTGCGCTACAACGAGTGTTCCAAGATTCTTGAGAACGTGCAAAAAGCACACTGAAAGCATTTTACTTTACCTCTGTTCAATGAACTTCCTCGGCCGCCAAGAAAACTTTGGGGTTTTCTTTCACAGTTCCTTATTACCCTATTGTATGTGGTGCACCCAGTTCACGCCGCACCTCCGTGCTTCCTGATAGAGAGCTCTCTCGAGCGCAAATCACGCTACAATAGCTCTAAGTAAGACTGTACGGTACTATATACCAATCTTTAAAACGTTATAGACCACCCTCAACTTTTATGCAGAAATGTCGAAAATGTTGCACAAAGGAATGGCGGGAAACATGCTTTCCGGAGCGCGGAGAATATAACATCTTTCGGGTTTTTCAAACTCAAATATCTCGCGAAAAAACACTGCAGTGGTGGGACAGGACCGTCAAAAAAGGAATTTTCTTGCATGGTCATACGCTCATACCACAACAATCAAGCAGCTGTTCGCAAAAGCATCGCGGTAAAACGCGGCATCTATTTGCTGGAGCGAATGTCGCTTTGTGGCTGAGAAAGTATACAGTTATCTAATAGGTATGGAAGTACATCAACGGAGGAACTTTCAAATACAGTGATACAATTTCCAACCTCTCGAATCTTTCCCCCCGCTTTTGCATCAGCCTGAGTTTTACCTTGCATATTTCTTTCTGCAGGGTAGAGGAGTGCAGGCATATTAGGTGTTCGATTTTTTCTCAGCATGATACAGTAGGCGGGAAGGGGATAGGGAGAGGGGAGAGGTATAAAACAACAGTAAATGATCTAGTCGAGGAACCACTTTGTATGGAGTTATCTGTGATGCCGTTGCATGCGTTGAACGGCTTCTGAAGCATTCTTGGTACTTCATTGATGTTCGAGCGATTTTGGAGCGAATCAGATAAGACTGGACTTAGAAAGCAAAAAGAACATTTTGCAAGTGTGCGTTATCAATTATGAGTCGATCGCAGTTGAAACGTTATGATTCTGGGCCAAACGTGATAGCACTTACGGCCGCAACTATATACGTGCAATATGACCACAATATGGACGAATTTTTATTACAAATATGCGATTGTATTTATCTATTCAGTAAAATAAAAGAAGTGAAGAATGCCTTTATGCGTTGCATATATGGATGCGTTCATCCTACAAAATGCTTTCGAGCGAACGCCTCCAAAGATGCGGTGATAATACGTTAATGAAATTCGTTGAGGTACATATGGTTTACAATGAGCAAAAATGGCTCAACTGATCAATTTCTTGCTATGTTTTAATGTATCCGCGAATGTTTCGATGATGACTTAGAAACGCATATGTGAGAGGGTAACGTTATAGTTGTAGCATTGAATATAGGAACGCGATGAGAATTGCTCTCCTACAGATGCTATTCATGCAAATCGCCAATCCAAGTTGAAGTAGTAATTTATATACCGTGTTTTCACCGCTTATAAGCTTTATGGTTTGTATCCCCAGCAACTCTTCAGAATCCATGAGAGTTCGTCGATAATATCACTCTAAAAATTATGACTGCAAAATGGACTTCTTTTGGACGGAGATGTGGGATATGTCTTACTCTGAAGCTTTTTAAAGTTGGAGTGAGGAGAGAGGAGGAGATGGTCGAAAGGAAGCGGGAGTAGGTTGACTGAGAAGCGCAAAAAATGCATTCGACGTACAATTAGTCACCGTTCAGAGGCCATTCTTATCAGACTTCTGTGGACAGCGAATTGACGTATATGACTTCGTCTTGCGTAATAATGAATTTATAAGCGCTAAGACACTTATAGACACAACACAAAATATCTGCCGATTTGCTCAATTCCTCATTGATTCATTCTCGAAGCGGTAAGATTTCTCAGAATGACACCTAGAAGGGGTTTAGCTAATTTTCGACAGGAAATATGGGCGAAACATTTGGAATGCTTCTGTAGAAAAAAAAAACCGCGGAATAGAAATGCCCCTTTTTGGCACATAAATGGCCTGAAATGTAGCGACGGGGTAATCGTAGGTGCTTCACAGTCTGGTAATGTATTCATGGNTTTTCCTTGCTATACGAATATATATATATATATATATATATATATATATATATATATATATCCGTTATTTTTAGCATGCTTGCGCAAAAAGCTTTCGAGAATTCTATTAGGTAAATTTTGACGGTCTGTTGAAGATCTATCTTGATGCATATCAGTGCCATAGACAAGACAGTTCTCCATCTTTATGGCTTTCTTTTATTTCTCCTGCTTAACTGTTGTGTGTTTTCGCTCTTCCAGTTTAACAGTTTCAAATTTTTCATGAGTAGCATTATCATTCATGAAGCGGGTGTCAAGTGAGGATGGCCATCGTGAGGAAAAACGAACGATGGAAGTGGGAGTGGGAGGAGGATTGTGGTGGTGCAGAGGAGGGAGCAATCCAAATTACCAGCTTCCGTATAATATCTCCAAAATGTCATACAATTCCCGTAATGTGGAGCACTTATGTGAAGAAAACATTAGCACTTTGTGCGATGTTTTTCATGAAACGAATCGCATCTCGATCGAACTGAACAAGTTTCATTCCACAGTCAAACTGTAGCGGCGTCAATAGCGTAGAAGGAAATGTCAACAGTCCGCACTCGGTCGTCCCAAACGCTTCCAAATAAGCACGCCAGCTGTCGTGTTTCTCTTCCAGCTCTACTTTTCTTTAATCATGTGACACTTCTAAGAACTGCGCTTAACACTGGAATAAGAATAATCATTCTTCATAGATATCCATGGATAAACCTGTTGAAATTGGCAGCTGCTATTCTCAATATTTGAAAATTTACGAAACTGCCAAAAAAAGTTCCCTTACGGAAACGCATGCTGCAAATTAATCTCTTGCAATCTATCAAATCAGTATTTCTCGTTAGATCGTTCAAATAGGGATGGTCAAGTGTAACGATGTTGACATGCCCATGATTGCAGCTTGTGCAACTTTTTTGCAATAATAACTTTCTTGATAGCATGTACATGTTTGTGCATATTCATTGGAGCTCTAGAAAAATGCTTTTATATGCATTCGATAAATTTTTTCGCTCGCGTCATTTATGCAATATTTGTATATATTTCTGTATATAGACGTCGATCTTATGCAGCTTAACTGTAGTCCTCGGAGTTGAAACCTTCTGTCTCCAATGACCGTGGTGAACACATGCAACAGGATGCAGTCATATGAGCTGAAACTTTAAAATGTGTTATTTTCCAGGAAGCACTAGTAAACAATTTTACAGTAATGACTATTTCCTATCAACTCGATGTATCTCGCGCATCGGCAATCTCTTTCTTTCGACTGCTGTTTCGTTGGCGTGCCAGTCTTTGGAAAAATGTTCTGAAAGAACTACTCGTATGGTGCACACTCTATTTTGTAATCGCCTTTTGTTATCGATCCCCTTCCGTAATGACTGACGCTCAACGAACGTTAGTGTTATTCTTTTCTCTTTCCCAAAATTATTCTGTACAATAACAAGCATCATTACTATTCGAAATTTTTTGCAGTAGTCGCAGGGAGCGTTTCAGAGGAAAACGCGCAGATACGGCGGCATTAATGAAAGAGAGGAGTGTTTTCGAGTATACGTCGAAAAATTATGATTCGAGTCCCCCGTAGTTTCTTCTACTTTTCGCTTCTACCATTTTCTACACACTAGTAATGCAACAGCTGCTCCTTTCAAAAAAGCATTCAAACAGTGACGAGCAGCATAATGAATTGTCCCATATGGCAGGCTTTTGTGGACAAAAGTTGATCTACATTTCTTCAGGTTTTTGGAAGGATTTTCGGCGGATGAATTTGAGAAATCAGTCAACATTGTTTCTTTTAAGCGGGTACCGAACTGCGATTAAATCATCTGGAACAGAGTAAAGTTATGGTGATGAACAAATTGATTTCAGCACTTTCGAAAATTTGATTACTTATCTGAATAAACAACTCAGTTACATCCCTCTCACATTTATTCTTGGATTCTATGTGAGCACAATTGTTCAACGATGGACTATCGTTTTCACAAATATGGGTTACATTGAAAGGTATAGCTCAGTGTAACGTTATTTGCATTTTGTGTACTCACAACCAATGAACCATGAAAACGATATTTCTTTGTATAACTAAGCGAATAAGAAAAAATCCCACAGCTGTTACGATTTTATAATAAGACTGTTATTGAAAAGAGATGATATTTATTTGGAGAAATGAAGCTGATGAGTCTGCGAATACCATCGAAAAATGTAACCAAGCAAAAAGGTTGTACCACAACTGCTGATAAAGCTACATTCGAAGTATTGCCACGTTGATTTGCAGGATTTGCGTTCTTCAAAGTGGCGTCTTTCTCAGGACTTCTGTGCTATCGTTTAGAGAATATCGTTAAGACTGTTTATAAGTGAGATTCATTGTTCAGCGATTATTTTTGCAGTATAAAGAACTGCTAAGGTACTAGACGGATATGCTGATGCTTTCAGCGAGGCGTTACTCATCGGCAGTTATGTGCAAGGTGATGATGAAGAAACCAAAATGATGCGTCGTTCGATGGTACGCTATATGTGCTTGTCACAGTTACTTGTTTACCGAGACATCAGCGTTCGGGTTCGTAAGCGATTTCCTACACACCAGTCCATTGTTCAAGCAGGTAGCGGATAATACACACTTTCCAATTCATGATCTTTATCGACTTCCAGCTTCCCGACACCCAAAATATTCGAGTACCCACTAAGATCGCTTCAGCCTCTCATACTTATGTGTCCTTGGAGGTTTTTCAACTTAGACTATATGCGATAGCAGTTGTGTTGTAATAAAAAATTCGTTTGGTAATCTCGCTAATTTGTCTTCAGCGCGAAGTCCAGCAGTGGGCGGAATATTCTCTCTGTCGCATTGTTTTCTGAGATTTTTACTGTTGGAGTAGATTCGTGCAAATTAGGAAGACAACTGATCGATACTATATGAGGATGAAATTGGCGGATATAGTGGATATTGGTCGTGGGAAAAGAAATATGCCGAAATCTCTGCTATGTTCTTTCTCAGCTGTTCTCTGCACTCGAAATAAGTAATATACTTGCTGTCTTCGAACTATTTCTGAGCTTATTCCTTGGGAATGTAGAAATTTACCTCTAGTGATATACGTATTATTTATCGCATTGCCCGTTTCCGAACAAAGATATATGGGAACGCATAATAAGGACAACCGATATGCGGCTTTTGCCTTTTCTTTTCTATTAAAATCAGTAGAAGCTTTAAAGGTACGAACCGAAAAGCAGGCCAGAAGGGCTTGCTCGCTCAACGTTTCAGCAATTCTTCTCATCCTGCGAATTGGTTTCATGAATTGCTAACAAATGTTAAGGGGCGAGTAATATTGCATTTACATTTTGAAGAAATCCACTGCTGACACAAATCTTATCCAGAACACTAGTTTTTCAGTGTTTTGTGACAAGGTTGGTCCGTAAAGAGTGATCAAGTTTGCGAAATATCAGGCGTTGTTTGAATTTTTTGTGGATCTTTTATAACCTCCATGGAAAATAACTGATAAATCGATTCTCATAATCATATAGAGATTCATCCCATGGCATAAATTATACGCGTCAACTGCTTTGTCCCAAATTGCAGTGATTCCCTAAGCAAAAGCTGCGAGCATCCGTGTGGATGTGTTGCAAATGCTTAAACGCGGAAAATGTGATGCGCACAGCAAAGCGATTTTGTAAATTCTGCAGCTGTCCGATAGCTCATAAAGATATTCTTTTTTGCCTGCTTTCGATCTGAAATCAGAAAAGAATAGGAGGATCGTTCGGTTCTGAGAAATGTCAGCGAGCAGTTCGCATCGTCGTTATCTGCTTTTCGTGTTGAAGCAAATAGCCGAATAGCCATGCATACCATCATTCACAGATAATGCTTTTGCGTATTGCGCTGGAAAATTTACGAAGAGCTCAAAGGAGATAATGCAATTGGCAAATTTTTCTCAGTTCAATGCACACCCAAAACGTAAACTGCTTGTTGGAAAGGTTTCATGCTGGAACATGAAAAAGAGAAGCTGGAGTCGATCAAGCTTGACTACGACAAGTACTGGGTGCCCATCAACTGGTCATATACATTGTTCTTTCAAGCACGGCGTGCCAATAAAATCCCAAGCGACGCAATGACAAATAAACTCTGTGACGTGAGTTTGCTTTTCATCGACTAATTTATTCACCTTTTCGGCTTCGAATCGATGCGCTGAAATTTCGAGGTGTGAACGCTGAGACTCGAAAGTAATGCGTACTCCTATCAAAAAGTTCGTTTCAAAATTGCTGTTTGTGTCTCGATGATGACGTTTCATTTCTATTCGTACCTTAACTGCTCAATCTTGTCACTGCTCTTCACCTGTTTATATTTATCCTTCTTTTTTAGAAGCGAACAATTTTAAGGGAAAAATGATAATCGAATGAAATTTCGCGGAAATAGCTCAAACAACAAACGATAAGCAATTTTTTGAAGCAAAACATATCAAATTGGAGGAGAGAGTATCAGGAAGGCGAACAAATGCAGCTCAACAAATACACAACTAAGAACGAATAGCTTTAAGTCAGTACAAATGAAGTCGAATATAACAGGAACGGATTGCCTCTGAGAATCCCATTTTTTCACGAGGAAATCGAGATTTCGCTTGTAACAAGACTTCACTTAATTCAAATTTATTTTTCTTTCCTCGCATGTTCACATGTTGAAATGATCGTAAGTGCACATTGAAATGGTTTGCAGGAAATGAAAGTGTTTCGTAATAATCTTCAAATGCTGTGCAACTACGATTGGGTACCCATTCCTCTTGTTTACCCGCAGGTAATTGTTACTTCTCGCATTGTTCCAAAAAAGAGGGAACATTCGAGCTTGAATTACCAGCAAGAAACTTGTATTATTCATGTGCTGATTGATTTCCATCACAACTTTGACGTTTAAATGAAGGATGCTGATAGCTGAGTTCGCACCTAGTCGTTTTTGTTTCAAGGCACGTCTGCGAGTAAAAGTAGTAGAAGAATTGTTCTCCATTTCTGAGCTTGTTGCTACTGTCGAGAGAAGGAGAATTTCGCTCGAACAGCAATCGTTCTTTTGAGGTGAAATTGCAATGGAACAAATCGGGGAAAGATTCTATAGTAGAATACAGTGGCGTCATTTTTCTTTTCCAGAGCACATTGAAACACTCGAACAGCAAAAATATCGACTACGTAGCAGTTGGAAAATGCGTCTTCAAAAAACGTCATGATATTACAAAATATTCCATATGAGAACCTAAATCAGCGTAAATATTTAGGTGGTGATGATTGCGGTATACTTCTATTTCACAGTTTGCTTGGTTTCGAGACAGTTCGTTCCATCACACAGAAATGATCCGGCCCAAGGCGAGGTGAGTGGGCATTATCTACACTTAGATTGGTCAAGTAATTCATAACGGCCCCCTAACAAGTGCTGAGGCCGATAAACAATGCATTACTCTAGCACATTTCTTTGTTATTTGTTGCAACGTGTTTTTTGGATAACGCACAAATGTGTTACAATGAGTGGTTTATGTGTTAGCTGTAAAACTTCCAATCAAATTTCATTACTTCTAAGAATTCACCTTCATAAGGTGTTCTTTTTCTGGAAGGCGTCTCGTTATAATCTCACCTTGTGTTTAACTACACTCATACTTCACATATGCCCCTCCCAAATCTATACTGTGTTTGATTTCTCTCCCACGCCGGACTAGTTACTCGATAGCTCTGACCAGTCCAACTAAATGTCCGTATAAAAAGGTAGCGTTCAGAGGTGAAATGCTTTTTACACATTCTATTCGACACGGTCTCTATCGTTTGTAGTCTTCTCATTGTATTAGGGGATGTTGCCATGTCTGATTAACTGCGCACTTATTTCTACATTTCTTAGGTTGCAGTCCTCTCTCACTTGTTTTTGCCTTCCTCTACATAGTTGTTCTTCTTCCTCTCACTATCTTACGAGAATTCAATATTACATCATCAGAATACTGCTGCAGCCTCCTAGTGGACCCTCAAACTCCGAATGGGTTCGAGTCGATTTAACTGACAGAAGTCATCGAGCCGAACACGTTCGAGCGTCCTTTGACACGCCACAAAAGTGGCGTTGGTTTTTCACAGCTAACACCATCGAATGTATTGGTAGCAGTTCAAAGGATATAAGAATAGCGGTGGAAAATAACGTGATTATTGTTATAGATCGATGTCGTGGTGCCAATAATGACGATCATTCAGTTCGTGTTTTTTGTTGGCTGGATGAAGGCGGCTGAAGTGCTTCTGAATCCGATGGGTGAGGACGATGACGATTTCGAGTGTAACTTCTTCCTGGACAGGAACCTTGCCGTAAAGCTACTTCATTTGCCATAACAAAGATTCTCGAGTTTCATACGGCTTGATCTGCGGTGTAGAAGAGGAAAAGAGCACATTGAATGTTTTGAATTCCAAATTCAGAGTGTTATTTGAATTTTTGGCTTTCAGCACTGGATTGCTCAGCTGTCTGCAATAACAGTTTTGAGGGATGCAGATGACCGACACTCATGAATGCCGTTATTGATCGTTGAAGCTGAGGTCATGGTGGAAGTTCTTTGGCGTTTTGTCGCTGAGTAACGTTGTGCCATGATAACTAAAGAAATTTAACGCATTTGCAAATGTGGTCACGCGAGAGGAATGAAAGGGAAGGGTGCATATGGTAATTTAGAATTTGATTCAGCATCCCATCGTCCTTCAGTATAGAAATTCTCGGGTGGATGCTTTTCTCTTTTCCCTCATATCAGTTATACAAATCTTTGCGATTATTGAACCGAACATTTTTTCAAGCTCTGTGATATCCTGAAATGATGAATATTGCTTACATGGTACTCCAGTATGGATGATGCTTGAAATACTGCTACGAGTTCTTTTAAGGTACGAATTCTTTGCCCAGACCATAACTCATGTTTTTAAATTTTTTATGCAGCAACTTTTAAAAGCTTTTAAGACTTCGTTGAGCATAGTGGATGATTGTCGGGGTGATGCGCCACCAGTGGAACCGGATCAATTTTGGTTGAGTGGTCATGTCGATCATATCTATCCTGCATCAACGGCTAATGAAGACATCAATCCATTAGTGGGATCGGCCGTACACGCAAAGTATGCAACCATTTTAGTCATGCTTCCACATGAGTTTTTCTTTCAGCAATAAAACAGTGCAAACGAAACAGGTATTTGCCTTTATATGCCTATTGACAGAACAGCAAGAATGTTTGCAAAATGCCTAAACATTCTTAAATTAGTATTGAAGAAATGCTACCCAACTTTTTAGTTTGCATATCCTTGAAGAAAAATTTGTATTCCGTCCTGAATTTATGTAATAGTGATGATTTGTTAAATTCATAAGTCATGAGATAGTTTAATGAGATTTAATAGGTGCGATTTTCTTCAACCGATTTTTATGTCTAAGGATAGAAGACGAGATGATAACTTATAACACTGATTTGAACTACAAGCGGTTATAAGCAGTCACTATTAGCTTGAAAGGCCCTTTGGCATTTGCTAACTCAAATACAATGAATATCTCTCGATGTGAAGTCGCAGTTATTTAAGTGGCTTATCTAAACGCTCTTTCTTTGACCGTGGATCATAAGGATTAAAAATGAGGTGGGTTCCTTCCTCTAAGATATTTCATTCATCGAAAATTTTGGAGGTTTTTGTCAAGTGAGATCTTGTGCGTTTTGGTTAAAGGCTTTGCTGAATTTCGCAATCAGATGTCTTGAGGATGATATGAAAAGCGTCCTCCAGGAATGTACTTCAAAGTGTTTTGTTTGAAACAGCCCCATACGAAAAGACGAAGCGTCCAATTTGCATTTATCTTTTTTCACCTTACAGCCTTCACTAACACAAGGTGAAATTTGTTGCTTTCAATTTTGCCTCAGGTTTGAGCAACTTACTTTGATGAACGAAAATCAAAATCAGTTCCTGAGAGTTTAATCCAAAATCAACACCACAATAAATAGTGATTGTGCTCGAAAAACACAGCACTGGAGAATATTTGCAGGATGCATTTTATTTGAGTCGGATAGATGTGAGAGGTAATTCCATCTTGAAATGCAATTCCGGAAATATGTGACTTTGTTTCCTGCCAAAAGAGTTTCAGGTAGTGAAAGGAAGCTGATATGTGAAGGGGAAGGAAGCGAAAGATCAGACAGGCAGTAAAAAACTTCAAACATTTTTGTTATAACTTCATACAGAGATCATAATCAAGGGGTGTGAAATAATTTGCGGCTAACTGAGAAGACCGTGAGAATTTGTCGCTTTATGGAGAGATATCTGTGTAGCACACCCATTCCAAACTAAACGAACGCTCTTTTCGCTCACTCTAACCTTTTTTCGGATCGCTTGCGATAAAGTGATGCAACATTCTGAGATGCGGTGTCGGGCGATGATTTGATTATGAGATAAAGCAGAAGTCAAGTGGTGCAGTTTGCAGCAAGGTTGCGATGCTGTGTGATGGGAAGCAAGAGAGGGTGAAGTCGATGTTGTGGTCCATCTTCGAGTCATTTTTGATTGTGAGGGCGGGATGCGACAACCTTACAATCTGTGTTTCTTTTAATTCTCATGTTGTTTCTCTATGGAAGTTCACACNTTCCCCCCCCCCCCCCCCCCCCCCCCCCCCCCCCCCAATTTTTAGACTGGATTTAATTTTATCACTTTCGGAAAATTTTGATGGGATGTCCATCGATACAAGTATCTTGACTCGTCATTTGTTGAGGTTGTCAAACGCAGGTGTCGAAAGCAGACCTGTTGAAATGGTTGCAAGGCCTTCGTTTTCGCTGCCTAATTCGCGTGCGGCATCTTTAAGGCACAGATTTTCAAAGCGAATGTCGACGTTGTTCAATACATCAGTTGGTTTTCAAAAGTAAGCCTTTTAAATCCAATTCAGACATTTTTTTTGCCTTTTCCAGAAAACAAACAAAAGGCACTAATCACATAAGTAGCTACGAAAGCACTCTAAGTCTGATTGAGCTGACACTAGCATAAGTGCTCCAAAGATTTATTTTCAGTTCGAAGATCGGCTACAGACACTGGCGGCTGCAGGTCTTTGTTTTCAATATCTGCATTTGATCAAGTTTTTTTTTTTTTTTTTTTAGCGTGGACGTAACTATATATAAGGCTTTCAATTTCACATCAACCACAAAGCGCTAATGGGATATTTATGTATATAATTTGACTCCGTATTACTCTAATAAAATTGAGGTGCCCTTATCGTTTTGTTGCTTCCTGTGAGAGCAAAACAGCACTGCCATCCACCTGTGACGTTAGCGGGAACAACCGCATCCTCAGTGACTTACAGAGTGGCATCGAATCATGCTTCAGCCATCACTTTTCACTGCAGTGTTGCTACGCATGTTAGGGTGCTAAATTTTTACACAGGCGTTGAACCTTTTCAGCGACCGAGAAAATCAACCTGACAACCTTCGTGAAACAGTGGCCTTTTCATTAGATATGAATGACTACCCGACTAAAGAATGGCAGAAGACTCGTCCTGTAATACACATCGACAGTAATCCATGCCACCTGACTTCGGAGTGCAGAAGTGCTTCATGTTGCAGTAAGTGCTCAGAGAAGATGCCTGCGAACAGTGCGGTATTTCATTAAAAGTTATTTTGCGGAACTTTCAAAGCGAAATCCACCAGCGATTTCTACCGATTGCCACCGTTTCAAGTGCGTTCGTTTTTGCGACGTTACTTGTAGACGTGAAATTTTGCTTGTAAAAGTAGCAAATGAATTCACGGTTTCCACCACAGCAGTGAGCACGTTCCATCAAACGATGCAGTGGTTTTTCTTTTCGAGTTTTAAACGGTTATTTGGTAGATGGGTGCGAGTGCGGACTGTCGCACCTGTTGGACCACTAGGTACTGGCAGTCATCCAAAATTTGCAAGAAGCCCTTCAATGCTATAGCGCTTCCGTAGTCAAAATAGAAAATATTGATGAGGGAAGATGAAAATAGTTAAAAAAGTGAAATTTAACGCTTCGCAACACCGAAGTTTTTCACTTCAGCCAATGGAAAACTACCGGCGGCATTTGCGTGCTTTCATTTTTTAAAAGTTTTTGCTCTATTGCAATATCCCAAAATGGAAAAAGGTAAAAATGGCGCAGCAATGAACAGAAAAAGACTGCAACAAGACAAACAACGGAAAACAACAGCAAGAACAGAATAATCGAAGCGAATATGAAACAGTTCGATGAAAGCCGCACTGAATATGAGATTCGAAATGTTGATCATACTTCGAAAAATGAAAGCCCTGCGAAACAGAGACACAATTACCAAATTTTGTATTGAAGGCCTGCTAAAAGGACTTCATTGTAGACTGGTCAATGTGGAATATTAAAAGAACAAATTTATGAGAACAGATTATATCAGTTATCACTGATAATTGCTTCATTGATTAAATACCTTGAATACTGGCAATGTCAGAGTCTTTGATGATGCTTGAATAGATGACAATTAAGACACATTGTGCGCCGTCATCGATGATCATTTGAGACAGATATTCTGCCTGCAATCATATTAAATAGCCACATATTCAAAGATAGCTGGCACCGACATCTTTCATTAGTGGGCATCAGATTCCGACTCAAACGGATATTACAACTTTTCCTTGGAAAACCTGCTGATTTTCTCGATTTTTATGTGGCAGTAGTTTTGACCGTCAGATAATGCAGTTTCACTCACATAAAATAATATATCCTTCGCATAAGTTAGATTCATGAAAGGTCGCTTTTGTCATCAGATGAAGTGAATCCCTTGTCGGATATATTTCGGTTTGCTTCAAATTTCGCCAAATTATTTGGTCGCCGGAATTTTCTTACCGTTAAAATGTTATTAATCAGCCTGGTGTATTATTTTATTTAGGAGAAAACGGCAATAATTTAGAAAATGTTCGATCAAATTAATATGGCAAAGAAGTTGTTCTGTTCCATGCATTGGAGAGAGGGGACTACAAGGTCTCAAATTATTTATAACCCTGCTAAGTGAGAGATGATGGTGCACAGAAAACTGCTTATCTTTCAGCTTTGTATAATTTCGACTCATCATCGCCAGCGTCTCAGAGGGCTGAAAGCAAGTATTTTCGTTTCTTTTTTTTCAAATACGGACAGCAATATTGGATACAAAACGTCTTTATGTGAGCTTGAAATTGTAAACAATAACTTTCCCTATGCAGTGTGCATAAGCTGTCCGTTTCAGATAATATTCTATTCATATTTCAAATGAATTTTTTATATCGTCATTTAACTTTCCGAAATCCGTAGCGGAATCTTTGATGGAAAAGACGCAGCGAGAGTTGCTTTATCTCATATAAAATGATTCAGAAGCATGTGCTGTTATTGAATTAAATGTCTTTTTGAACCTTTTTTATCGCTATTTATGAATCAAAGCGGTTAAACAGTAACATTTGCTTGAAGGAACAATGGGCTCATATCTACAAATCCATTTCGCCCCATATAATGAATTATTAAGATAGATCACTGCTCACTAAGAGTTGCTTCGAATATTTTCACAGATGATTCCCTTATTGCAAGCGAAGATGCCTGCAGGAAAGCATATTGGCCTAATGCAGTTTGTGCCGTTTTATACCTGTCTTCACCGAACTCCTTTTACTTTTCTGTTCACTTTACGTTTGAATATAGTCGTTTTCATTTTATGATCAGCAGTAAGAATATTCAGGCAAGTACGGGAATTGTTTATTCGTTGGCAAAAGTAAATTTCTCGAAAGATTGCTTACAATCATTTGGGAAACGGGGGTTGAAACTCTATGGGGGTGAACTTTATTTTAAAAACTGCTGCCTCCTAGATATCCGACTAGTTTAGGCAGTAACTTATGGAACCTTAAAGCGAATTTTTGGTTGCAACAATCACAGTTATAATAGTTACAGCAACATTAATTTTAGTAGTATTGCCAATGTTATTAACTGAAGGACATTTTGCTCACTATGACGAAGTTGGCTATGAAGCGCGTACCGGCGCATCGTTTTATTAGTCCCTCAAGGAGTTTATTGCAGGAGCGCGCAACTTCAGATCATGTCATCCATCGCCACGTTGCTCTTTGGGTATGGTGTTGAATTTGTTTACGAGCTCGAGTGTTGATTGCATGATGGCGCATTTTTCATTTCCACTGCCCATTTTTGAATGTCACCTAGGCCAACTTGCATTCCGTCTTTATTCCACGAAAATTCGAACAAAAAATAAGTATTTTACTTGTTGACGTAAAATGTGTTATCGAATAACATCACGTTGATATAAAACAATCAAAGCAGTTGATACGATATACACCTTTGTGCTCACGCTTGTCACACCAACTAATTTCGGGAATTGCCAACAAACAACAATAATTTAAGCATTTATGCATTGGTACATCAACTATTCCGACCAACTACTTAGAGCCATTCTTTCTGGCCCGATCAGTGTCAAATTTAACAAGCCCGGCTGGCTGCAAGAGGCATTAAAGCTTGTTGGCGTCTTTAAACTAAACTGTTGCTTGCCAAACTGACTAATCAACTCGAATGGTGATGTAGCGCATTGCCATCCTACAATAAACGCTACACCCCCTTAATTCCGTTGCTTTTGCTTCAGCGAAACTGTTGGACGAAGTCGAAACTATTGGACGAAGAAACAACCGTACGAAGAATCGCACATACCCATGGACACAGACGCACACACCATGTACACACAAGTACACATAGACATATACACTGCGCATGGCAAGCGTGGTGTTGCTGTTGTGCGTTTTTCAGATGCGAACTTGCAGAAGCGCATGAAAAGCCGCCACTGGGTGGATGGATCATGGAGCGTTCAAATGCGCGATGAACTTAGTGGATGAAACTAGTTTTTTCTTGGAAATTTCTGTTGATTAAGATATGGGCGATTCTCCGACATTACCACACAGGAAACAACTCTGTTCTCAGAAGTCGACAGCCAGCTTCATATCGACTTTGTTTACTGTCGATGAGGAGGAACAGGCTGCTTCTCCACAACTTTCTTCTGATTCGACAACAACGAGTTCCTCTCGTCCATGCACAAATGTGCTGGAAATTTCTAACGAACCGAAGGTGTTTAGTTTGAATATTTCAGATAAAAAGGGATTTCGTGACTCAGCAGAAATAATTTCCTCGAGAATGTAGAAATACGTGAGCGTTTCTAAGAATGTCTTTGTACTTCCAGCTGACGACACATTTAATTCTGGCCTCAGCCACATGAGGTGACAGGCGTTAATTTTGATAGACCGTCAAGGAACAAACTTTTTTGGCGTGTTTCTTGATGCGAGGCAAAACCTTTTTTCGAGGATGTTCTAGTCGAAATATTTTTTCGGACATTTGCAGAAACGCGTTCGCCGAAAACAATCATGAAATGAGGGATTCCGAACTTCATCTAAGTTGAATTAGTTTTCTTTTTTTTGGAATTCTCGCATTGGCTTCAGTATATTCAGCCTGTCATCGTTTCAGAATCTCGAGAAAAAGAAATCGCTGAACCAGTAGGAGCATATCGACTCAACTGGTCAGCTCATAATGCAGTCGTCCAGCGTCACGATTACAGAAGACCACCCAGACACAAAATCGAATTAGTGCTACCTCGCTAAAAGTGTGCTTGGCTCAACGCTGGTGTAGAGGAATGTGACACAAATGGTGGCAATACCTCTTATGACTATTATGGCGAATAAATACAAGTTGTGGAAGATGCAGTTGACCGTGGAGCATACCTGAAAACGAGACTGCTTAGTTCTCTCTCCTATGGAAGTAGAAGAAGTGGAATCAGTGAGCCCTGAATGCAGTATAGAAAATGATTCATCCCTCCTACCCTTTTCCGCTTTCGCCTAAAAAGGTTGGCGAAGAGTGGTTTATTCTTCGTTTTTTTCTTTTCTTTTCTTTTTTTTTTTTTTTTTTTTTTTTTGCACAATACATCCTAAAAACGTGTTTTGCAGAACATTATAACAGTTCAGTTCGTCGTTCCACATCAACAGATATTTATTTCTTATTCAGGCCAGAGGCCATGATCGATGTACGGTACCCGTTGATTCACGCCCAACACGAATTCTAGACGGCGTTTTCTCAGTCTGTCGCCCACCACCCTCTTGCGCAAAGAAAGGGAATGCGCAGAGCGGTATGAAAACACTGATTTCTTCGAGTGCCTCAGTAGCAATCAGTGCTCACTTTTCCATACAATAGTGCAGAAGCACGCATAAAGGTCAGCAGAGCGTTAACAACGATTTGTCCTAATTTAAAGTATTTTAATGTGGTTTTGATGACATATATATATATATATATATATATATATATATATATATATATATATATATAACGGTAAATGGTTTGCGGTGATGGCAAATGGTCCATGATTTGAGAACAATTTTGTAGATTATACTGCTCATCATACACGAAATTCAACGCCGACTGCTTGATCAAGCGAATGAATGTTGTAGTCTCATTGTAGGAAATAACGTGCTGAACAATGCGCACGCATTGCGGGAAATGAGGAGTTTCTTGCTTCTCATAGGAATCGCCGGAATCAAACGTTGCCAATATGGACCATATTTAGCAATACCCCCTATCTCAGAAAATCGCGAAGTACTGACGAACAAAGAGCATACATTTCAGATGAAATTTCATTGCTGAGCACCATAGTTCTCCAGCTTATGCCATTGCTCACTTATCACCTGCTTCACCTGTATCGATCAATTCTTCAGCTGTCGTTGATTTCAGCTCCCAACACAACGCATTCGCTACTCTTCCCTCAAACTCGTCTCTTTTCTTCGCTTGGTTCCGTGGCGTTTAAATAGATCATCCTCCTGTCTCTCTGAAGTTAAACAAGCGATCCTTTTTATTCTCGGTACGCTACTGTTACTTCAGCTACTCAACCATGGTTTTTGAACCTTGCTCTGTGCTCTATTTATCTCATTTTATTTCGTCTGCTGCCTATCACGATGTGTTTCACTCGGCTGCGTTCTTTTATTACTTCCTTTCAGATGTGGTCCTAAAACGAAATACCAAACATCATTCACCCGGTTGCCTCTTTTGCCAGTGACAATTCCTGTTCCTCTTTTTTTGCTATCGCGCCTGTTTCGTTTCCATAAAGCGTGGAGCGTATCATCGTTGATTTGGAAAGGTCTTCTCGCAGTGTTTTTTCGACGTGAACGTCCTTAACGGAGTTGAGCGCGTACCATCCTAGTTCTACTCTTCTTCACCTACTTCGAGACGCATGCCTGCTTGTCCGCCGAAATAAATGTATTGTATGATTTCCTCATATTTGAGAGCTACTCATGCTTACACTCACTTTATTGTATTTATGTGGGGTGGAGCAGATTTTTATCTTTCAATGCTGCTGTTCTACGACCTCTGCGTCGTGAATGTATACAATACTTCTCCATTAAAAAGCAGCATTTCAAGTTCCGACATCAGTTGCACACGGAGCAAGGTTGCATTGATTATCTTCCTGAACAGTTCCTGCTTCTTGCTTTGATGTTATGATCCATGTTTTGTTCTGGAGCTCGTTCTCGACAAAGCCCTTATAATGTATCGGATTACTGATCCCACCATGCTTTCAATTCCACTTTGTTTTTTTCAACAATAATGTAACTTTTCACAACAACAAGTTTTGAAAATGATGACGATAGAGGAGAGATGAAGTAGACTACAGCACCTGAAATACTCATCAGTTTAGTATCGGATTTTTAAGAGAACTTCCGTAGTTTTCATTTTCAACTACCTTCGAAACGTTTATTGCGCTTTATTAATACTGTTTTCCACTATGCGCATTTAAAACTACCTGGAAAATTATTGGCAATTTAAACTGCACTACGCAGTATAAGGAAGCGAGGATAGACTTTGGAAACGCGATATTTACCATAATCGTCAACACCGCACGCAAACCATGAAACCATTCCAACGCCTGCTTCAACGACATGTGTTGCCGTATGGAGTTGATCCGTACCGCGTTGTACTTCAATGATAACGCGTGACAAGTTACATTCGATGGCCAGTTCAGTCATGGAATATCTTGATTTGCGCTCTGTTCAAGTTTTCGTCGACACGATCAGTTCCGTGGTCGCTTGAAGAGATATTTTCTGAGGCCACAGTGACAAACACTATATTACAGCACGATACAATATTAAAATATGCACACATAATAATATTATATGGGAAACATTTTTTGATGTGATATTCAATTTTTTGATTATGTGAGAGTGCGATGTTATAGGCATGCGATGTCGATGCATGATTTATCACTTAATTGGGCAAGCGCTAAGCAACATCGATTACGGGTTATTTTCACGGGTTATTTTGGCCAAATCAAAAGTGCCGGTAAATGACAGAGAAGGTGAGGGATGGGGTAGAGAAGGGAAGGGACGGGCAGCTTGAGAACGCCAATGCTAAACGTAGATGCGAGGCTGGTTTGAAATTCTTGGAATCAACCTCGTATGCTTTCAAGAAAGAAAAAAAAAGAAAAATTCAAGGCGAACAAAACCACTCGTAGACCACCACTCTCCCACACCATCGTTGAAACAAAGAGGGGAATGGAAGTGCCTACTCCACCCTGAATACTCTTGTCCGACTTCAACAACTGTACAGCCTTTCGGTTCGGACGTTTCTTTCCCAGTGTATGAGGTACAGGCAGCGTAGATCAGCGCATGAAAAAGAACCGAAAGCGTTTTCCATAGAAAATGGCCTTTGCAGCATGATAAGTTCTAGAGTGGGGTCGTGTGGGAAAATGAAGCAACTGGGTTTTTCTTTGCATGTGCGACGTCTATATTAGAAGATACATATTTGCAAAGATTCAATGCCAGTCGCAGACGCTGTTTTGTGGTTCGATTCTCTTGCTGGGAAATCTCTGAATGCAGGAAAGTGAGCGATAGAATGGCGACTCGCAATAAGAAGATTAAACGATGATGTGAGCATGGGATCCAACTATTATGAGTCTTTATTGGTTGTTACCACAAAATCTGCAGAATCTACACGTCGAGAAGACTGAGTTGTGCGCAAAGTCGGATACCCCCACGATCTTTCTTCAATGCTTCAGCGCGACCACTGCTCTAGATGTTCGAAGTTATTGTTGACTAATGGAGAAGAGAAGCACTGTAACGACTCGTGCGTTGCAGCAGATGTGCAGTCCTAATGAGAGATAGTGGTAAGGGCGGAGAGGGTCACGCAGACAGTACACGCGCTGCGAAATGTGTGCACTAGCGACTGGCAAGGTTGTCCATGTGTGTGCGGTTGTGTGTGGTTGGCCTGTTTTAGGGTGCAAGCGTTGCACATGATTCGTGCGCAGTGTGCCTTGGTGCCGCAGCCAGAAATGGTAAGCTTATTACCAGTTAGCTGCGTCGAGTCGGGAGGCATGTGCATAAAACTGGTTGTTGTTGCGGTAGTGCTCACTGTCGTAGGCAGTGCGAGTGTACCGCCTGACATCTCCACTCACGTCGAGCTGCCTGAATATAAGAATCAACCCTACTATGAAATCGAGCTGGGACGTACTTTGGAGCTTAACTGTTCAGCCATGGAAGGGGTTCGATGGATTCTACCGGACAACACGCTCAGTAGCGGCTTTAACTCCACAGAGGTATGCAAGTGGTGTACTCTTCTGTAACCTTATTCGCTGTTCACGTAATTTCGAATGGACAATCCTGAGTTATTAGTTTTTAGTTTTTTGTGCCACAAATTTTCTTCTCTCCGAAGTTGCCCATATTATTACTTGCACAATAATTAGGGCAAGAAAAAGATGTCCACTACCCCAAACAATTCTTGCCACGACTATTTTGAATGCGGTCACAGTAATGTTTACATTCGGTGTAACCAGAACTATGAGTCATTTACAATGAAAACATGGATGTAACTCAGCGTTTCTCAACGGAGGTGGTTATACATGCGGCCGGCACTATAATAGACCGGAATGCTACCGGTAATTCACATGACCTCTAAAGCGCATTTGCTAGGTGTAAGGAGGGATTGGCGGCAGATCCAGTTGTGAATATTCCATGGGAAAAACTGAAAATTAACGTCAGCCGCATCCAATCGTTTGCTAAAGTGGATCGAGCTCTATTTGCGAAAGTGGGATAATAAAGCCTTTTTGTCGTGGCGACTGAATTATTTTCCTCCATTTTCTTATACTAATAAGGTATATATCCACTTCAGTAGAAAAGGTTATGATAACTTAGTGCAGACGTGGTTATATTGAACCTGAGATTGGGAAGTGCCAATTCCCAGACTGGTTAGCTTAAACTGTATAAAAATGCTTAAACTTTCAAATATGCTTCTTGATAAGGCATGAGTGGTTTTAATCACTGTTGCATGTCAACAAATACAAAGGACCCGGCTTGCCTGAAGCATTACTAGCACTTCTTTCAATACTTGGCATTGAATCTGTGAAAATTTAGTCATGTGAGCATTGCACACATGAGTTTTTTTTTTCAAAGACATCGTCCACTGCAAATAACCATTCCAATTTCTGGATCAAAAAAATGAATGAGGCTTAGTTGAGGAACAAGCCGAGAGAGGCAACTTTCTTTAAAGCAAGCCACTACTGGTGGCGTTGATTCATAGGTGCATTGAAAAAAGCGGTATATGATTATTCAACGGCATTGATTAGTGCTCGGAAAATCACAAAACATCTCACCTATCTATGCGATATTACTCGGTCGTGAAAATGACTAAATTAAAAAAAAATGTATTGTTGTCGTTATTTGCTAGGTTGCATTCGTGTCAAGCTTTACGTCTTGTTCTTCAATACGCTTGTTTGAGAACGTTTTTTGGCTTTTGCCGGAGCGAAGTTATAACCTTGTACAAGTTCAGTCGTTGTACAAGTTATTCGATCCTCACGGCAGGTTCTATATTTTTTTCTTCCCGTCATCGCAAATGTTTCAGCGTTGTTCTAGCTTTCCATCGAAGTTAATAAAAATCTTGAAGAAAATTCTATATATTTTTTGTACGTCGCCATTTTCAAATGTTTGCCGAAAGTCGGAATAATGAATTTGGTGAAAGGACGAAGCTTTAATGTGAATGTGTCATCGTGCAACAATGCGTCACATGCGTTATTCTTCAATGAAGAGAAAAAGGAAGTCGCATCTAACGAAATTAGCACGATGAATGCATCAGTAGATTGATTTGTCTGAAGTTCTGGACAAAATTTGTACCAAGCATGGATTTACTTGTCATGTGGACAAAGTTTGTTTCATATGTGTTGTCTGGGGTACACATATTTCTGTTGCGGTTGTTTGATTGTATATGACGAAACGGCTAACGTGTTTCTCTTTGATACATCACATTAGCGCACGGTGACGCTCCAAACTCGGCATTGCGAGGGTACGTCCAGCCGTATACAACGATTGACTTTCCAGTTTTGTGATTTCTGTTGTTCTATGAATCATTTGCTGTTTCTTGCTTCAGATGGCTAGGCAGAGTTACAGTGATGTAAGTGAGCAACGAAGCGACATTCCGTACTTTGTTTTATTTGAGCGGAAGCAAGCTGTTTGAGTCCTTGTTCAGAGACGTTACGCAACCGTTGAGTCATTCCTTTCTTACGCAATGCCTTTTTATGTGAATTATGGCTACGCAAGATTTGCGTGTTTCCCTTTCAATTTTCTTTACTTTATTGTTAAGATGTTCTTTTTTGTTTTTGAGGTTCTGAGCAGCTTTTCGTTCCTCTGCGTTGTGGACGTTTCTCATATTACTAAGACTCGTTCACCTCTCGAGAAACTGTTTTAGATCATACCACTTCACTGAAATTTCTAAAACCACCTCACCTGGGGTTTTATTCTCTCCCAGATATTTGAATCGTTCGCCTAATCCGCACTCTAACATTGCTTTTCTTCGCTTTCAGCTTTTCGGAACACTCACTCACTCGCTTCCCTGTGACATATGTGCGCTTATTTCTTCGCGTTTCTTATCACCTGTTACATCACCGTTTCTCGGCGTTCTTTTCGACTGGTTCTTTGAGGGCTGTTATGCTATGTAACTACTATCTATCACATTTATTTACCGATTTTTGTATCTGCCTTCAAATCTATCAGTTGATATACTTTTACCATTCGCGTAAAACATGACACAATAGAAAACATTTACGGAAGCGAAATGTGAAACATTCCAAAACGGTTCTAATGACACATTCTGCAATCTTTTTTCTTCGCAAACTTTGTTTGGCGAATGCAAAATAGCAAAAAAATTCGACGGTGATCCGCTTTAAGCTTTCACAAGTGGCTTTGTTCTCAGATTAGCAGAAGTCACCAAATGCAACCGGAAATTCTGAAAGTTTGGACACCTTTTCTGGTTCCATCTGTTGCCGATTCCAGTTTCGAGAAATGTCGATGACTGCAAAGCGCAGGTCCCCTTCCGGTTCCGAGCTTTTCTGCATTCTCTCATCTTTTACTCAAAGCTGTGCAGCTTGAGCTGGAATCGACGGTTGGGATACGGCTAAGAAGAGCCATATAGTGAAACTTTACTCTGAACCTGGATTTTGAAAATAATTAACAATTCTTCTCTCATTATACACTGGTAATTGCAACAAAAATTGTATAAATTGCACTGCGAATGAAAATGACTGAATGGATAAAATTGAGCAGCTCGAAAAAAGCTTTGAATATGCCATTGGACATATCCGGTAAGAGCCGCAGGTATGCGCTGTATGGAAGTGTTTGAAATGCGACGGGGTACGCCGAAAATCTGGGATAGCGCAATTGGTTGTTAGTGTGGGGGATGCCACATTCACGTATGCACTTACGGCCAACCAATTACCTGTATGCACGCACGCATTACTGTGCTCTGCATTCAGGCAGATTTTCCAGTTTGTTAAATTTATGTTGGAGGAGAGCAACTTATGTATTATAATGGCAAGTTAACGAATATACCGCGTTATAAGTGTTTGCTTATTGCTGATTGATCTTTTGGGCACTTTTTTTTCGCATTTTAATGGTGGAAAGATCGACGTATGTGACAACGTTGCAACCGTAAAGTTGAGCGTGATGACCGATTTTGTGCATTCCATGAACAAACTTCAGCAATTTCGAATGCTTTCACTTCCGTCAATAGGAATGATTTTCCTTGATTATCGTTAAATTCACCTCGAGCAGGAAACCTTTCATCAATTATTCCCGCATCAACAATGGTTCAGAAATTATTGGATTTCTTTGTTTCAAAAGTAATGTTTTTTGTTTTTCTGTTATCAGTTTGTCTGAATTAGTAATGCCACTGTACCTAAATTTTCTGTATAATGCTGCAGTTATGCATCTCCCTCAAAGATGTTATAGTACTGTACTTCTGCCACCTTCTCAAATACCTATTCTA
>JAARMF010001305.1:16390-30162 GCA_022844705.1 Toxascaris leonina | reverse complement strand
TAAATCTACGTCGGGCTGCGCACATTGTAAACAAATTGTGCTTTCGATAGTAATAACTAAAAAAATGGGCTAATAGGACAACAGAAGTACGTATACACTCTTGCATCGAGCTTATGAATAGGAATGCTTCATTATTTTCCAATCCTTATGCATTTGGAATTGATGCAAATTGTCTTCTGTTGTCTAAAGCTGTTGTCTTCTATTAATGATTCCAAGTGTAAATCCTTTGGGAAAAAGTCATTTCTGTTTGAGTTATAAAACTCACAAAGACACATTTAATTAATAAATTTGCATAGACAGGTGTACCGTATAAAGAAAATCACAAAAATGCATAAGGATTGGAAAATAATGAAGCATTCCCGATATCTTCGAAATAAAATACTCTTAAGAGAGGCCGTTTCCGCCTCTTAAGCGCAATGTTCTATCACGGTACCCGTGCTACTGCTCAAGCCTGCGTCTGCGGGTAAACATATCCTTTCTCTTTGTGGTTGTTATTCATTGAATGCATATGACAAAATTCGGTATTTATAAATTCTATCGTAACTACCAAACTTATTTATCAGCTTCAAGAGAATTTACAGATATTTGAGATTACTTAAGATTCTGAAGCTGAAATAAAATTTAAAGCCTATAAAACATGATAGGCTCTTCCTGGACGATCAGTACAAGCAATCGGTTCATTGTAGACTGAGTTAGCCATTTTCTTATAAATGCGCTATTATGCTTGTTTAATTAGTAGTCGGTGATAGGCGAAGGTCGTCACCCTATGTTGATGCACTTATACTTTCTCAGGAAAGTCACAAGCCATCTTGAATGGTCAACGATACAGGAAAGTAATTGGGAGAATTTACTCAGCGCTGAAGGGATAAACAGACTGAAAGGTTCGAGAATATAGATTTGACACCATTTTATACAAGTCAGAATCAGTTGAGAAATAACGGCATTATGGGGATCATGATTCAAAAAGGTTGTTACAGCTGCACAACATCAACAATGACCGATCTACATTATATATTACCTTTTCCAAGACAATTTAAGTAGGCCGATTGCTCAAATTCCCTCTGTGGGCTTTTTCTCATTTTCTATTGTCTGATACCAGCTTTACATTTATAGACGTTTTACAACGCTTCTCGCTCTTTACTGTGATCGCAAATGCAACTAGATGAACGTCTATCGAGGTAAATCCACCAACTATGTGCGCAACCGGTTTGCGACGAACATTAGTGGCTTTCATTAAAGAAATATTTCCGGCGACTTACATAGGCAGCAACAAATATGTACGGAAATATTCAGCGAATATCTCTTTACGTTAATACGATAACCTTTTCATCAACAAAAATCCAATTTGCCATCGTTTCTTGAACCGTAAAAGCTCAAACCTAACATATGATGAGCAAAAAGATGAAGCCTCTACATCATTCGGCAGTAGACAAGTCGACCGAAGCAGTTGGTCTGGAGAAGTGAACGAAATGGCAGTATATATGTGCGTCGTGAGGCGATCTAACGAGCACGAACCAACTGCCAACGAACCCCCAAATAATTCACTCGAACGATGTCAACCTCGATTCGCACGAATCCGCGCGTGTTGTTGCAGCGATCGCGTGAGGAGCATGCACCCAACCGACAGAAAGCACAGGCCTTCGTATACTCCTCATTTGCAAATGTTGGCAATCTAACGGTTATCCTGAACGGGTTTACAGGAATCTTCGCTATTGATTTAAATACCCTCAAGTTATGCTTATATGCCCTCGTTCGAAACTAAGCAAATTCCTCTTCGACGTCCAAGAGGACGCTCTGGATCTTCTGGAGGAGATCCTTTAATAAGTCATCTACCGGTGCTGCAGTGATCCCCCTAGAAGGAAATGTGGACGTTGAAACAGCATCGTTTCAGTGCTAAATTTACAAAACAAAATGGTGAAAATTTTCATAGAAATTGGTTAGCAACGTGTGATAAACTGCCACTACGCACGAGCCCATTCAGCTCTGCAGGGAAAAATTTCACCAGTATATTGCGATAGGCGTTTGAAGGGCAAATCATTAGATCGCTTTAGCTTGGATATAGTTCTGCTTCATATCACTTATCCTAGCTATGCAATAAATAATGAACTTCCATTCGAAGTGATATTCTGTCACATCCACATTCTATCACAAGTCGTAATATTTGAAATGATCGATGGTAGCATATTCGAACTTCCGATCTTTACATCGATAGCCTTTCATTACACTCTAGTGAGTTACACCTTTATCATCTCATATTTGTTATAAAATTATATAAAGTGAAAAATTATCTTCCACTCTCACTATAAGACTGATATATATAAATGAAATGCCGTTGTAGAAATTGCAATTACTAAATTATCGCTGCATTAAAAATAACAAAAGTTCTCATTTGGGGAGTGAAAATTTCAGTGAAATTCGCTATGGCATTTGGATTTTCCAAATTTCCAATTGATCAAGCAGCTAGTCTCTCAGAAATGATCCATTTTTTTTTATTGATTCAATTCGTTCAAATATCAGATCATTCACAGACGCAGTGGAAGTGGGATAAAAAATCAAAAAAAGCAGCTGAAACCTAAAATAAATTAGATTAAGTTTTGTAGTTTTGGCAATCATTTAGCCGTCATCACTCGACTGCTTAGAAACCTACAAGAGAGTATTGGATTATACAAGGATGCATGATGGTAAATTGCTATTGGAAGCACTGGTATGATGCATGCATAATGCCTGCACATGCACATATCGCACATAGTTGGAAGATTATACCGAATGCGGTTGTTTTTTGTTATGTACTTGGATAGGGAGCAGCGGAGGCGAAAAAGACTATTGGCCAAATTTTCATAAATTCTACTCTTTCGACCGCATCAACTCTGGTGATAAAGAGGCAAGTTTTCTCCAGAAAACTTAACTAGAAGGTGCAGAAAGTGGAGAAGTTGACTGGAACAGGAGACAGGAGTTGGGGTGCTGAGCACAAGTTTAGTATAGGAGTTGAAGAGGATGAGTGTGGTGGTCCGCCGGGATGGCGTCGAATGCAGTAGGTTTGTTTGGTGTAGGAACGCGATGGTTATGCATGATATGGCGTGTTTGTGGTCCCATTGAAGTGGACCGCAATTTTTGAGCAACACGAAACATTGCCTGACTGATGTCGTTTCACGACGTCATATACGAGCGCCCTCCTAACACTTTTGGGCACTGCAGCAGTTGTTAACACCGTAAACACTCTTCTCTTTCGTTTCCGCCACTGGCCCAGCTGAATCCTCCTTGTTGTGCACAGCAGGCTCCAATTTCGTAGACCGCAACTGAATCCAGGCTTCATCTTCCTCTTCACCTCATCCTCAACTTAGTTTCACTTCCACGCCATTTGTTCGCCTCATTTCCATAGAAACATTGCTTTTGCTGCCATCTCCTTTCACTGCTTCATTCCCGGGCTCCTCTTTCTCTAATATGTTCATGCGATTAAGCTGTGATGTCAACAAGCGAAAGTAAATCGCTTATGAAATGGAATTTGGTACGTTTAGGCGGTGGTTACTCAAATTCGATGGACCACATCTCGAGATTTAAGATGAGCATTTGCTACATAATTGACTTTGGTTTTATTCTTTTAGAGTCTTTATTTATGTATTCTACAAAGCGAACGACAAGCATTTAGTGCATTCATATCATGCTGAACATGCTGAACAACCTGAGGAGAGGAATGTGTGCTGAATGTAGTGGAATTCTTCATGGAGTTAGTAACGGCACGTTTCAAAGCAACGAGAAAAGGGACTTAGAGGCGAAGGAATTTCTGACGGTCAACGTTCTGAAATGAGCGGGGCATGACATGGTTCATTTGATTTGCATACCTTGAATACTTTGAACGGCTGAGATTTCATCGATTTCGTTGTTCTCTTCATTGATGCAGCTGACAATTTTTCCATCTTTCGCGATTCTGAGCTCGCCGCATCCAAGCAACGTCATATAGATGTCGCAACGGATCTGCCCATTTTTTGGTGGTCTGTCGCGTGGTCGCTCGATTTCTTTTGAATACCATTCGAGGATTCACTAGGTCTACCTGCTGCCATTCATCCTGGCTACATGACCAGTCCATCATTGTTTTCTTCTGCATATCTCTTCAACAATGTCCTTTACACCAGATCTAGAACGCAAATCTTCGTTCGCCTGATGTATTGTAGTCTACCGGTAGTGACCATGCGCCTTTCCATGGCTCGCTAAGTGGTCGCTAATTTATTTTCTTCAGCGAGCGTAATGTTTCACGTTTCATATCCACACAATAGTCCAGGAAGGACGGTGGAATTGAAAAGTTCTGCTTTTGCATCACGAACGAAGATATGCGCTCCAGATTCGCATAAATTGCTGAATACCTTTACTCATATATTCTTTAAAAGATTAGAATATTCTGCAAATTCCATGTTCATTTATCAGCTATATGCTGAAATTTTCTTGCAAACATTCATCGCCAGGCGTTCATCGTCAAAATTTCAGCTTTCACTCGTCGAGTTAATTTTCGTATTTCAAAATTTTCGTATTCATTTATTGCTTTCGGCAATCAATAACTGGCGATTCGCCATAAAAATGACGTCTAAAAATTGGTCAGTTTCCTTTCGGTCTGCACCAAGCGATTCGTATCGTTTATTTTGTCGAAAAATTTCAGCTATTTTCATTTCTTTTCTATGCTCATGGGGTTAATTCATTTAATATGCCCAAGCATTCGCTATAGCAACATAATCTAGTATTCATCAGTCCGAGTTAGCACTATAAATTTCAACGAGAGTATTTTGTGGGACGATGGATCGGATGTAATATTCTTGGTGAGGTATTTATATGAGTCGTTAAGACACTTTCGCTTCTTTCATGCATGGAGAATGATGCATTTTAGCGTTTCTAATGCACTACACACTTCGATTATTGCTTCAAATTGTTTTGCTGCCATGCTTACGTGCTAAACACTGGCTCAGAGCGGTGAATTCCCTTCTTCATACCTGTCTAAATTTGCACAATGCCTTACCTTTATCAAAATATAAATTGATTAATCAACATCAACCTATCAAATAAAGAATAATGCATCGATTGAACGTTTATCTACTTTTGCATATCGGCATTTACAAAGGGCACTGTGATGAGGTCATGCAAGAGCGCATGTGTCAGTTCATGTGCAGGTGTCTATTTGTCTATTACACCTTCGCAATGAAGAGCTGATAAAACAAGGGCCATGTCCAGTACTCCTTTTGTGAACCAAAATTTATGGATTTTATTCGCTCGATTAGTTAACTTTCAAGTTGATCTTTCAATTCTGAAATGAGTTATTGTAGATGGGTTGATATTTCTATGGATTTTGAAACCTCTTGGATCGCTCACTGAGCACCGCGATGAGAATAAAATGAGAATATCTTATTCGTCATAAAAGACTCCTAGAATTTATGACTCTGGTTGTTGCGATATTGTAGAGCAAAAGTGTTTATCATGTCAACTTCTCCACTGCCTTGTCATTTGCTTTTATTTCATTTGTTTTTTTGTTTTTTGTTTTTGCACTGTTCTTTCCATGCACTATTAGCCTAGTGAATAGTTAAATTAAGGGCGAGAGCATTCAGAAAAATACTTAACTACCACACTTTCAGCCATATCGTCACCTGTTCTATTCCAGTATTTGCACTAATTTTGTGGAGCGCCTAAAAAACGAGCATCAAGCGCAGCTCTTTCATTAGTCTGACATAAGCATCTCTCCATTGAACGCAGTTCTATGGATGTTCTCCTTCTGTCATAGTGCTTGTGCTAACCGCTATGTGAAATGGGTTTATCTCCACTTCCTACATTTTCTTCTTCCGAATTACTAATCACGGAAAAACCTCTTATGTGAGTTCAAGTAAGCTTCATTGATGCACGTAATAGTCGTGCCGATTACGTATACCACACGAAGAATGTAATAAGCAGAGCTCAGCTTTCTACACCATAGGTAAAGCTATTTTGCTAACGTTTGAGATAGTAAACTTTGAAGAAATAAAGCGTAGTGATGCTTTGATAATGCCAATGTCAACACTTCCCTGCACATAGTGTCCCATTGTCTTCCACATATACAAATAACTCCAAAGAATATATACAACAAGATCTTTTATTTTTGTTGAATAATTTGGATGAGCTATTTGCATTCATATCTTCCTAGTTTTTCTGGAATACATCAAGGTAATCTAGGTGTCCTGAGTAAAGAAACCGCATTTCAATTTCATTTCATTTCTACAATGTACTTTGCAATAGTCATTATAACATCATTTCATATATAATACTAATTTGCCCTTGTCATCCAACCCTCTCATGACCATTTCTCGCATTTTTTCCATCCTAATAGAGGAATTCCGTGAATTTTTTTCAAAGTTCAAGTGATTGGTTTATTCCTCGTTGGAATTTTACAGCGATTTTCTGTCTTTTTCAGGAGTAAGAAGAGGGAAATTCTCTGAAAAGTTTCCCTTCGAGATTAAGAATTTTTTCGCTGCAATAAGAACGGATCATCTCCCGCTCTCTTCCCTGCCCATTATATATCTATTGTATGATTTATATCGAAGAACTGAGATTAATAAGCTGAATGAATCCTACAAGTTTTCCATGCTTTGCATCTTTGTTTAGTTGGCTATCTAAACAAGCAATCTAGACATATGCTCACATAAAAGTGGTATTGTAGTCGATAGAAAAGCGTTTATGAAGAGCTTCTTCGAGGCACTCAGTGGTTTTACTCTTGTTTTCTTCGACAATTGACGGCGTCATAATTACAGTCCGTCTGGTTGCTTTACGCTTTGAGCACGCTCAATTGCGCTTTGTCATTAATTAGAACGCTGCAATAGTGGAGGGAGGGTGCTGTTGCATCGAGTATTAATGACTCCGTCTTAGCAACACTCTATAAGCAACTAATTCTTTCCCATCGAATGAATATTGCAGTGATATCTAAAGAGTTCAGTGGAGTGATTTCAATTGATTTTGAGGCATATTCAGAAGACATTTGAACGTGTTTGCCACGTTAGATGGTTTATGGGCTTAAAAAAACAACTTGAAAACGTGTTGCTTGAAAATGTGGTCTAAATTTCTGCAGAGACCGAAATTTCCGATATTTGATTCGACTTTTATAAATATATTTCCCAATAACTGAATGGCTTATCTTTTCTATTTATTAAAAATTCATTTCTCCTTTCCTTTTTACATGTAAATAATCAAAATCGCTCATATAATATCAATCATTTGAGTAATTTTAAGCTTTCGAACAATTTTACTTCTTTTAGAAAGAATTTCCTAACGACCAAATATCATCAATTTTCTTTGAAAAGAAAAAATAAAACTCAAAAACTAGTGAAATTAAATCCTTTTGGTTATCCAAGCTCAACAATGCGATAAGCCAATTCAAACAAATCATCACCCGATGTGAATATTCATCGATGCACAATCCGCATTCACCAACTCGATTCTTCAGTAATTATTAATGCACTCAAAGATTTATCTTATACCAATAAACATGTTCTCTCCACTCGAAACAGCTGTTGAATACGATACCGTAATCAATGGCAACAACCCGTTCATTGTATGTGACGTAAAGAGACAACAGCCTATACGAGCAATTTAGAAGAGATAACGTATTGAGGAGAGTGCGCAGCAATAGTTGTATATGAGTAGAGAGTATGAGAAAGAGAGAGTGTTGTGCGATGAGCAACGAGGAATGTGCAATCGCTCGAGTGTGACACATCTCAAGCTAACCAATACCCAAGGGGCGTTTAATAATGAAAATTTAATGCACTGTTTTGTGAAATGTGACATCTGCTTTGTACCGGAAATATGTGCAACGCTGATTGAATTATTTTGTCTTCATCTGTATAATCGCAGGTCAGTGGTAAATGACTGATGTGAAGCAATGATTTGAGAACGAGGAAGTATTGATTGGGGATTTGCGGAAATGAGCGGAAATAGAAACTTGTCGTGATAAGAAGTATCTCGCTGTATACTTTTATCTGCTTTTCAGCACACTTTGTTTTAGCTTTCCTCTTTCCGCAATATTCAGAAACATCTCGAGATTTCAAATCAGAAAGATTTCATTAGAGGATAGTATAGTTTCCCATATTGTACGTAGATGGAATGCTTTTTCATTTCTATAACGGAAAAATACGACTAAAACAATTCAACCGCAGAAATTTTTATTCTCCATTTGATTTAGCCAAGATTCTGCCTGTGGATTGCTTGACCATCCATTGGTTGATGAACAGAAAATGACAGTCAAAAATAAAGGGGTTAATGTGATTTGAGCACTAGCATTTTATGTGATGTCAAAAAGTGATTGCAATCTGACGAAGGAAAGTTCGAATAATTCGATCGCTTCATTTTTGACTACGATTCTTGGCTTAAGTTTGCATGAAATGGAGGAGGCAAATTTAAATGGTCGCACCAGATAAGTTGGCCAATGCCAAAGCTCAGAGATTGGAATCGGAAGAATTTGCAAAATTCAGGCAAATGTCATTGCGGATTTTCATAAAGAATCTAAACTGAACCATTTATCCACCTTCGCTCATCAAGAGAACAAATATGACCAAATCATTTACGGTAATCTCGTATATTGGCAATGCCTTTTAAAAACCTGAGCCTCATACAATAATATGCTATACCATCGCTTTTCGCTATAATGTTCTAACACTCAGAAAAGACTGAAATTCACATGAAACTGAAAGAACAACTAAAGGGCTACTTACGTCCGATTTATGGAACCCGAATCACATATAAGAAAGCGCTCACAGCTGCTTTAGAAATTGACGAGTCAGCCTAAAATTCACTTTGCTGGGTTTCGCTAGTGTTACTTATTAAGCTTATTGGATTCATCACCTCAGTTCCAATGATGGGTACGAAATAATATAGGCGCTTATGAGCAACATAATGCGCTTTGCAATTGCAAATTTGCAATATTAGTGTAAGAACCCAACTGAGTTTGTGAAACGAAAGGGAAGGAGTGAAAAGAAAGGAGTGAAACGAAAGGGAATTAAGCAGAGAGGATTCTTAATCAGAATGTTGGAAATCCACCATCTACATACCATTGCTTTTTCTATCTTCTAAGCACGAATTCGAAGATTTCATATATATGGTTGCAAATTTCATAAATAAAATGCCGAAGCTATGTTCTCGATTTATGCTAGCATATAAATTGATAACTGGTCGTTTTGTTGGTGCATTCGCCGTCGATACAACAGGTCATTTGATGTGTAGATTGTAGATTGGTCCGCATATACTAGATATCATGCACTCATTACGAACAAAGCACCTGTCTGTCTTGATGCCATTGAGATGCGCCTTACTCATCATGCACATTTGTCAACAATCCATAACAAAATGCGCAGCTGCTCCTCTCCTAACAAATTCAGCCTATAAAGATTTTGAAATGGTGAGACGAGAGAGGTAGGTAGGCCAGAAGTGGAGAGGATATAGGATGGAAAGGTTCATATCTTCTCCCCACTGGTTAATTGCAAAAATGCGTTATAATTTTAATCGTGTTTATACCTGCACACCTGTTCGTTCACATCTTACGACCCATTAAATCGATATGTTGAGATTTGTCTTTAATATAAATAGTTTTTTGTAAACGCACATTCACATTTTCAGAGTGCGTGAGGCGCCAAAACCGGCCGCTGCGACTAATCCAAGCAAACGGCATCGCGAACGACTGAACGGTGAACTTGAAACGGTGGCCGCTCTATTGCCATACGACCAGAGTGTAATATCGAGGTATATACACCGTACTTTACCGTATCCTTTTTTGGAACTGATTTATACAAAGCATTCCAGTCGTAGCGAATGTTTTCCAAAGAATTTCATCTATCACAGACTGGACTACAGTATGAATGAAGAATCAATGAGAAACAAAAATCTTGTGTTCCTTTCACTCATCGTACTCATTGCATAATTCCCTTCTACAGTACACTACAGTACAATACACAGTGCAAGAGGAACTCTTCACCCTGAGCTTAATAGCGATTACCCACGTAATTTGAAGATTAAACAAGGAATAAGCAATATCACATCCTTGATTGAACATCGATATCCCATCAACAACACAAACTCTTAAATCACCGCAAGAATGCACTGCTTCAATGAGGTATTATTGTGCATTTATACGATGCTGATTAGAACAACGAAATATGCATATAAAATAACTTATTACTATTTGCCTATATTATAGCTATCAAATTGTGAGCAATCTCTTGAGAGTTTTATCACAGAGTTGTGTAATTCGTTGCTATAATACTGTCATAGCAAATCACACTGGAAAATGCAATCGATACAGCGTTACGATTGATCTATTTTCTTTCCGTTGGTGGATTGAGGTGGTGGGTATGGAAAGCAATTCTTTCAAAACAAAGCGCGTAGAATTGGATTCCAATATCAATTGGCGGCGGTCAGAATTTAAAACATTTAGAGAGATTATCGTGATTGCACCGATTATCTCTTTAGGAAGTGTCTCATGGTAAACCGCATAGAAGCATCAATATTTTCGCCATTTTGATTGTGGCTATTTTATTGCATAACAGTAATCCGCTGCTTAATTTCAGCAAAGTAACAACGTTCTCTTCCGCTTTTACATGATTTTGCGCTGAATCATCTACCTTCATTGTGCCGAAAAAGGGGGCTAAAAAGGATTATTCGAGGGCTTCTCAATACCAGCTAAACAGCTCGATTCTGCCTTCATTCACACTTTTTAACTCCTACTTGCGGACAGCTCTGAGCTATAAATTGTATGCAAATATATTTGTATCCACGTTAAAATATTACATAAATAAGGGCGTCGGAACTAGAACCGAACAAAATTACATCGAGCACACTGTTACAAAATATAGAAGAGTTTGAAATACATAAATATGTGAATGCAGGATTAAGGGAATCTCGTAAGCACGAATGAAATTGCATTGCTTAATGTCCCTATTCTGTAATCAATCATATTAATTTCAGGTTAGATAAATTGAGTGTATTACGATTGGCTGTCAGTTATCTTCAGATCAAAGCACATTTCCAAGGTTTGTGAAATTAATCCACACTTTTGGCTGTCTTTATAATTTTTCGTGTCAATGACGTACTGCTTGCAAGTTGACAGCTAAGCAATATTTCTGCACAAAACGTTATTATTTTCCGTAGAACATAAACTACCATGAGGTTGTCATCTTTTGGGAATCTCATGGAATCTGAAGCTTGGAGCTCCTATTTGTGGTCGATATATAAAAGATGTACATTACTTCTAGTTTAAGAGGCATTTCAGATTACCATAGCCAATTATTTTTTAGATTTCACCTCAGCCTCATCCGTATTCAAATATTCTCGGCAATTCCATTTTCCATTTTCGATCTTCAATTCTAACTTCTTCGTCTTCTACCATTCTTAGAGTTCTGTTTGCCAATTTTGGGAGGTTCATGAAATGTTCTGCTTAGATTCTCTCATTTCGTGTACCTTCCACCAACGCTGTACGATTTCATTTAAATAACATAAAAAGTCATACGAAATGAACTGTACGGAATTCAAAGGCATCTAGGAAATCCATGCCACCCAAAAAGTCGTCTATGGGACATGAGCGATATTCATCCTTCATCAATTTTAATGTCCATCTGCATCAATCCTCCATCAATCTATTAAAGCTTCTTACTGATGATGACCTTGTTCACATAAACTCATTCACCTCGCTCATACAGTAATATCTTGCCGAATTCTTTTGTTGCCATCTGAACGGATCGCGGCTATCGGATACGCAAAGGAAATGCATAGATGCTCTCGTTATTGTTGCGTAACAGCACCGATCTGTGCAACATGTTTTTGATAGCTTCAACGGCGGTGCTCTTTGACCTTTGCCTACTGTGACACTCGTATGAGACAACCTCATTCATTGGCGCACAATGACCAATATGTTAATTAAACACACTCTCATTCATTAGCTGCGCAATATGGGTGTTTTGCAACTTCATGGTGAAGGATCTTATGCAAAGAACTTTGTGGAAACATTTAGCAGTGTGATTTGTGAGGTGACAGAGCTATTTCGGGCAGATGTAGATATAAATACATAAACAAATGAATAATTAAATAAATTTATACGTATATTTATATAATGTCATTCGATGACTGCAAGCACATATGGCTGTAAACTATCAGTAGAAATATATATGCATGATTTTTTATCATTGCCAATTGCTGATCCAGTTGTCTGCTCGTAGCAATTTTAAGCGACTTTTTACAAAACTTTTCGCAACAGATCAAAACTTTCTGTAGAGCTTTTTCTTACAACTTTATATAAGTCATCAACAAAGGCCGACTTTCGATATTATGCAACGGAAATACCTCGTCGTTGAAACAGCTAACAATCGACATTTATGTTCAGCAACAGCTAACGTTGAAAATTATCTAAAAATGCGATGAGAATTTCGAAAATGGCATAGAAAGAAAGCTTATTGTTCCTCTTTTTGCAAATGGGTTTTGTGGCTATTAACGGTCATCACAGATTTTAACATTAAATAAGAAGATGCTTTGGGTTTGATGAAAGACTATGGAGGAAAATCATAAAATCTAGTTTTATAGTATATTTAATGAAAAATATATGAGGAAATGAGGTGATCTGTTAGGCTTACTTAGTCATCATTGTTGAGGTGACCATATCCGTTACCAAATGTCATATGGGATGCACTCGGAGGTGAAGTGCAACGAAGGTATATATCAGCATTGGCCGAAAAGAAGGGCGTGTGAAAGCAAGTGCAAACAGTGTTGACCGTTGTGTAATGTGTACGCTGTATATCATTTCGGTTTTGATGGGTGTCCTTCTATGCCCGTCTCGAATTGACTTTCTAATTGATAGGTGCACGCATAGGTTGAGGATGGACAGCCCCATCAAGCATGTGTGCTATATCATTTGCTCTCTCTTGTGCACTCTCTTGACACCTTTGTTGGGAAGTGTTATCGGCTCTTCATTATGAGCATCGCGATTGAGTAATACGAGGAGGGAACGCATATTACAATGAATCGTTATTTCACTTTTATTCATCTGCAAAAATTGCTGATTGCAAGTAGCACCACCGCTCTTCACAAGATGGAACAATATCAACTTGAGTTGAGCGCTAAACTCTTGGGTGATCGGAAGCTTGAAGGAAATGATGAGATAGGGTGAGAGCGTCGAAACTAATTAATTTTTCAACATGATTCAGAAAAACCAACCATTCAATGCAAATTAGTCCGCTTATCGAGCACACCGACAGTCAAAAAAGTGGTCTATGCAAGTGCTATCAAGTTATCAAGATGTGCACTCAATCTACGAACATTTATGTCTTAGAGAAAGCTTAATATCTTATTTCTATGGTTATAGCACATAGAACGTCAACAAGTTTTTCGCTTAGCTATTGAGTAGTTGCTCAATGACCGTATTCTCCACTGCTTCAATGCAAACTAGACTCGAGATCGGTTGTAATGCGGTCGCCGTAATCAATAATAAGTGTAGCTGTGCGCGGCTTATATGTATGATGGTGGTCGGACTCACTCCATCTATGTGCTGTTAACACGCTATTTGCAGTAGCCATTGCGTGACCGACGATGGCACATATAGCCGACGCTGTCTTTATGAGGACAGTAAAAGCGCTTCCGATGTTTGTGAGAGGCAAAAGAGTTGTTTAGCTTATAAAAGTGGATTTGCTCAATGATCGATCTTTAATTATAACTATCAATTAAATTATGAACTTGCTTGCATTTCTCAACTTAACAAACTAAATGTAAGAAGTGGTGAATTCTTTGACCCATTC
>JAARMF010001304.1:33316-45633 GCA_022844705.1 Toxascaris leonina | reverse complement strand
GGGTGAGGTGCTAAAGAGATTGTGCTGTTCATCTGAGAGATAGTTAAAGATGTGAATTTGGAAAATGAGGCGGATTTTAATTAAGTTTGATTGCATTTTTCGAAAAAAGTTTTATTTATTTATTTATTTATTTATTTATTGTAAACTTATTTTCAGGGATGAGTCGCGAATTAACAATTTTACGAATAAATGAAATATCTGTGCAAATGGATAAGAAGGAAAGACGCGAATGATTTGAAGTGATCTTCAGAATTTTTATTTTTATATGTACTTTTCATGTGTTGAAGTGTTATTCGATAGTAAAACTATAAGAAATTTTTTAGCGATTTCTAATTTAAATTGATAGAAATTAATTAATGGAAATGAAATTGAATTATGAGTGGAAATCAACGCCTAGAAGTGTGACATTCTCGAGAATCTTTGAGAAAGGGCATTCTCGACTGAAAAAGAAGTCGAGAGTGATCAATTATTATTCATATAAGCGCTGCAATGCATTTTATCATTACTTATCTCACACAATGATAGATATGCAAATATCAGTGGTCGGTTTTTTTAAAGATATAACATTTTTGTTTGTTTATTTATTTGTTTATTTGTTTATTTGTTTATTTGTTTGTTTGTTTATCCTTATCAGTGCAATACTGATAAGAGAGGATTTATGGGAGATCAATAAATAAGACTAAATATGTGATAAACAAGCTGGTTGAAAAAAGCCAAAAATGCGCTCACAAGTAATATTTGAAAATGCGAATAAGATAATGCGATAAGAGCAATAAAATTGATAAGCATTAATTGAAATACTTGTATTTTACAAAAAATAAACAAAAATATAAAGGTAACCATAGTTTCATCGACTCCTCCGATGGACAACTACGCCCACACATGGATATTATGAGTGGGTTTTGGAACGTATGGTGATTAGCTTTCTGGGCGATCCGATGACTCATATTTTATTACGAAAATCGTAAGCTGAAGAATCAGCAATGAGTGGCGAACGTCAGTATAGTTCATTGCTGCAGTTCTTTTTCTTTTTTTGCTTTTTTTTAAGAACGCGAGAAAAAAAGAAACGGATGGAAGATATTTGTGTCGTGCCCCCATCAATTAGGATTGTAGGGCAATGAACGTGTCAATTGTGAATCTTAAGATTCGAATGTGCTGTAGTTTTTCTTATTCTTATTTCAAAGAGATGACGCAACGAGCGCTTATATTAGGTGGATGAGAGGATGGACTTTGCTGTAAAATTGATCACATTCCCAGTACGCTTCTTTAGATGAAACAGCGAAGAATTAGGCATATATGGTGAACGACATGGGGACATGTTACGCATGTAAAAGAAAAACAATCTTGTTGTGGATGACCTCTGGATGACCACATCTTGTTGTGGATGAACTCTGGATGAGCACACCTTGTTGTGGATGACCTCTGGATGAGCACATCTTGTTGTGGATGACCTCTGGATGAGCACATCTTGTTGTGGATGACCTCTGGATGAGCACATCTTGTTGTGGATGACCTCTGGATGAGCACATCTTGTTGTGGATGACCTCTGGATGAGCACATCTTGTTGTGGATGACCTCTGGATGAGCACATCTTGTTGTGGATGACCTCTGGATGAGCACATCTTGTTGTGGATGACCTCTGGATGAGCACATCTTGTTGTGGATGACCTCTGGATGAGCACATCTTGTTGTGGATGACCTCTGGATGAGCACATCTTGTTGTGGATGACCTCTGGATGAGCACATCTTGTTGTGGATGACCTCTGGATGAGCACATCTTGTTGTGGATGACCTCTGGATGAGCACATCTTGTTGTGGATGACCTCTGGATGAGCACATCTTGTTGTGGATGACCTCTGGATGAGCACATCTTGTTGTGGATGACCTCTGGATGAGCACATCTTGTTGTGGATGACCTCTGGATGAGCACATCTTGTTGTGGATGACCTCTGGATGAGCACATCTTGCTGTGGATGACCTCTGGATGAGCACATCTTGCTGTGGATGACCTCTGGATGAGCACATCTTGTTGTGGATGACCATATCGATAAATCAATGCATAATATACGAATCTTTTTTTCATGATACGAGGTACCATTTAAAGGTTGAACGTATAAATGCTTGGATGTGTGATGCGGCATATCCGAAACATGAAACTAGCAGTTTTTGTTTTTTATTTTTATATTTGTTTGTTTATTTATTTATTTATTTATTTGTTTATTTATTTATTTATTTATTTATTTATTTATTTATTTATTTACTTATTCGAGCAGAAGAAGCTGTATTCTGCTCTTTCGCAGAATAAGATAGAGATGGGCGACAACTTCTTAGCAGTTAGATAGGCAGAATGATCATCGCATACCGATTGAACGACTCAAAGACTATGGTCACCGTTTTATAAATTTTAAGAAGAACGGTAAGATGTCTGATGGATGGCATGCATTATAATTGCTGTTAAAACTCGGCGTCGAACTAGCGTACTTTTAGAGCCATAAGAGATGTGTTCATGGGCTGCCTCATCATTTCACGATGTCAGCTTATTTGTTTATTTATTTATTTATTTTTTGCTTGAGTTTTAAGCTGTTTTCTCCGCTCTCTATAATTCTCTTAGCAGGGCATTCTCTTAATAAGTAAGGGATTCATGGATGCAAAAATGTTTAAGTGGGGTCGGTAGCTCAGTGGTAGAGGCTTCATCCGTTAAGCGAAGAGAGCCTGGTTCGATTCCCGCCTGGTTTCCCAACGGATCGTCGGAAGGCTGGCCACCAGACGTTCCAGAAATCTCGTCAAAAGAGCCAAGTATGGTCGTCAACTGCATCGATATCGATATGGGGATCGATGAAATCGACAGCTGTCTTTGTATCTTTGTGTCTTTATGTATTGTAATATTCAGTATTTAAGTACCATATATTGTAATCTTTGTATCTTTCTAATAATGCTTAAATTGGAATCGTTTGCTCAATTTTGTCGTTCCATGCAAGTGGCTTCGATCATCGTTTCCCTTATCCCTTATTTTCTAGTGACTGGGAAAGGAGGTTTTGTTCACATTTTGGGGAACGCTTTTTGTTCCTAAAATTTCACAGGCTAAGACGGCTATAAACGGCTAACACGATGAATACTATGTATTATACTATGTATTTATATACGAATATTTATTTATTTATTTATTTATTTATTTGTTTATTTATTTATTTATTTACTTATTTATTTATTTATTTATTGAACAGTTGTACTGATCGAGCGAGTCATTATCAGAATAGCACGATACATGTTATCATTCAAACNCTTATTTATTGAACAGTTGTACTGATCGAGCGAGTCATTATCAGAATAGCACGATATATGCTATCATTCAAAGCATCCACACTTGAAAACATTTCCTGAGTAATGTAATCGTCATCGAGAGACCCCATATGCCATAATTTCTCCTTTTCAAGTTTGAATTAAAAATTGCCACATTGATTCGTTTTTGATTCGTCTATCCTTAAGCCGTTGCTTGTGCAATTTGGCGTAAAATTTCAATTGCTAATCGCGATCCATTGACGATATTTTCGCACGATTGCCAACATTTATTCGCCCATTGTTTCGAAGCAATAAGCAATTATTGCTAAGCTAAATATGTAGAAACTCATCGATTGATAATAATTTTCTCATAGTTTCATTTATCAATAATCAATACATAAAAGATATACATAAGAAAAAAAGCAATTGTTTTAATTCTTAATTATTCCTTAATTAATTCTTTCCTTAATAAAAAAATGAACTGAATCAATGGAGGGCATTTTTAATAATCGATGAACCAGAGCAAAGAAATAAAACGATTAGTACTTCCTTTCCTTTCCGAAAAAGAAGAAAAGAAACAAAACAAAAAAAAAACAAAAAAAAATGGGGTAACATTCACTCATTGACCGATATACGGATTTTAATGCTCTCATTTCGTGTGCTTAAAACGTTGATTATCTTCATTCGCTCTTCTAATATCTCTCGAACAATCCCATACGTTCAATCGTTTTCGAGTGAATTTTTTTCTCTTTGATTTATTTTCGTTGATGAACAAAAATGAGACGATTTTTCATAGATATTATTAATATTAATATTATTATTATTATTATTATTATTATTATTATTATTATTATTATTATTATTTTAGTAGTGGTTATTTGTGTTTAGAATATTCTAATTTGGCGTATTTATCGATTCGGATGATCAGTTGAGAGAATTAATCAAATTATGAAAAATACTAGAAGAGATTTTCTCGTATATCGTTCTTATATTTGTCTTATATTTTATGAACAATGCAATTCCCATTAGGAATTCATCAGTAAACACGTCGTATTACTATGAACGAATCCATTGCAGACATAATTTTTTTGAAGGATTTGATGAGTTGAATTTGTCGACGAAAAGAGGTTCTGTTCACATTTTGGGTAGGGCTTTTTGTTCCGAAAATTTCACAGGCTAAGACGCCTATAAACGGCTAATAGGATGAATACTATGTATTATACTATGTGTTTATATATGTTTATTTATTTATTTACTTATTTATTTATTTATTTATTTACTTATTTATTTATTTATTTACTTATTTATTTATTTATTTATTGATCAATTGCACTGATCGAGCGAATCATTAGCAGGATAGCATGATATGTGCTATCATGTGAAGTATCCACACTTGAAAACATTTCTTAAGCGATGTAAGAGGAAAGCGACATGGAAGTGTTGATAAAGCGTCTTTCTCATCTGTAACTTGATATAGAGAATTCATTGAAGATGACTGACAGCTTTATAGGAATTGAACTATGGCTCAATAAGAAGGTAGACACTGACATAAATTTATTCGTGAATTAAGAGACATTTGAGTTCTTGAACGCTTTTCAAAATCTATACATTTTTACGCTTATAAAACCACAATAGTGTGGTATATAAGCAAGAAGAGAATAGTACACTATAGGAGATTGATCAGCTATAGATTAGCTAGATACGTTGTGAAAGCCGAATGAAAATGTCACCAAAAAATGTTACTATTATTTAAATGCCGATACTACTAACCGATATGGAGAGCAAAATGTTCGAGTGAATAGCGCAATTTTTTGTTTGCCATCTTTTGAAAAATTTTTGTTTATTTGTTAAAAATTTTGAAGAAAATTTTTTGTTTATTAAAAAATTATAGAGAAAAAAATTTGCGCTCATATTCTCGATGTTTATTTAGTGCTTTATTGTGAAGAAAATCAAGTCTTGATGCTTTCTTTTTTTGCAAATTTTCGCAACCGATTTGCGAAAAATTAATTGCCAAAAGTTGTTCATTTAGCGATGTAATTTGAACTAAACTTCAGTGTTTTCTATAGTTGATCATCTCATAATGAAAGTTCTTATTTTCATACGAATGAAAACGCCTAGTTGCTATGGCTATTATTTTAGTCGTATTCCTTTTTATGCGCATGAACATTTCATTAATTTGTGTAATTTATCGAAGATTTCAATTAAACTTTCTTCTTTTCCTCGTTTTTTTTCTCGCTAAAATTTTTACGACATATGAATCTCATGATGACGTCATTCGCAAAATTTGTTTAAAAATTTTCGAAAAATATTAATAAATTTTTTTTAAAGAATGTCACTTTATGGCGCTACTATTGGTGCTATAATCTTTTCATCGAGCACATTATTGGTGTGTTTATTTGCCGTTTCATCGATTTGCAATGATGTCACCGGTATTTGGGCTGAACTCGACTCCGAAATGAGCGCCTTTAAGGTTGTTTTTTTTGTTTTCGTTTTTTTATTTTTTATTTTTTTGTGCTGAACTCTGTCAAGCGAAAAATAGTATATCAATCTAGGAGCATAAAAGATCGATTCAGACTAAATATGGGAACTGTGCGATATGACAATCCAATAAGTCGTACTATCTAATCAGTGACTATTATATTCTCTGTTAGCAGCAATCGGCATCTTTGGCTTATTAAGCCATATCAGTAGATACAAAGATACAAAGGATACAAAGACAGCTGTAGTTTCATCGATTCCCGTATCGATGCAGCTGACAACCACACATGCTTGTTGTGACCAGGTTTCTGGAACCACACCTGGTGGTCAGCATTCTGCCGATCCGTTGGGAAATCAGGCGGGAATCGAACCCGGCTCTCTTCGCTTAACGGGTGAACGCTCTATCACTGAGCTCTGACCCCCTATATATCAATAGATAAAAAGACAAATATGATTAACTGCAGGATGTGAGCGGGGGGAGTGGTTGGAGTTAAGGAAGAGAGTAGCTAAAGTGGCCTATGGAGGATACGAAGATTTCATGCAGCTAATCAAACTTCCTCAAATCGCTAACACTTTGAAACTTCATTGCACTAAAGATTTGTGTACACTTTACAAAGGCTCATATTTCATATTACTTTGGTAACAACATAGAGAGGCAATTCATTTATTGACGATTTTGAAGGACAATTGCAGTGGGTAACTCATCGTGTATTTTTACTCCTTATTAACACCCCATTAAATTAATTGATGTGGTAAGCGGAACGCTGAAATATTTATTCTTGTAGCTCTTTACTAGCGTGCTTCTTCTCTAGCTTGTGCTCTTGCAATCATTTGCCATCAAACATTAGTTAACGTTTCTTATAAATTCCATCCATTCATAAAATTTCGACAAATTGGAATGGAGTTGTTGCTCGAAGAAGTTTAATATATCAGAGGAAAAAATATGAGAGAATCGAGAAAATTATGGCAAAATACTATTGCAATGAAATAAACAAGCATTTTGCAAATATTGAGTTTTAGAAGTTGATAAAGCAGGTGAAGAACCGAAAGTCAAGCTTTTTAATTCCTTGATAACTTAATCACTATAGCAACGCATAGTTGTACGAGAAGAAGAAAGAACTAGACGTGTAAAATTTACAAAACTAGTATGGCATGGAGATCGATAAGATACCATGCGACTCAACGGCTTAACTTGTAAAGCCAACGTGATCGTTGAAGGGTTTTGATGCGACATAAAGGCAAACAGTTGCCTAATGTCCAGTGATGACGAAATGAATAAATGAATAAGTAAATAAATAAGTAAGCAAGTAAATAAATAAATGAATAAATGAACAAAAGAATAAATAAATAAATAAATAAATAAATAAATAAATAAATAAAGTAACAATGGAATGAAGCAATCTAATAGCTGAGCGATAACTAATCTTGTAGTTAGATAATGAATGGTCTAGTAATCCAGAAAATTACTATTCTTATAGTCATAGAATAATTAGTTTGTTAGAAGGCTGGCCGTATCGCTCGCCATATCACAGAACAGAACCTGCTAATGGTACAGGCAACAAAGATGCGATAGGAAAGCTAATTGTAAGGTTTTACTGCCATCAACTAGTAAAGAATACGAGAAAATGAGAGAAATTCATTTAAAGTTCTTCGCAGAAAATTCTATCGATATGCTGATATTCTCGCAAATAATACCCTCTATATAGCTGCATAATAAAACGAATAGAGATAGGGAATTTATTAAGCGCATCCATATGTTATAAAGATGATAAACTACTACTGATAGTGATATATAAGATCAATAGCATAAGTGGCTGGGGGGTCGGTAGCTCAGTGGTAGAGCCTTCACCCGTTAAGCGAAGAGACTCGGGTTCGATTCTTGGCTGATCTCCCAGCGGATCGCCAGAATGCTGACCACCAGGCGTTCCAAAAATCTGGTCACAACAGCCATGCGTGGCCGTGTCAACTGCATCGATACGGGAATCAATGATACTACAGCTGTCTGTGTATCTGTGTATTTGTGTGTAGCATAGCATAAGTGGCTACATTCACATCANGGCGCGCCACCGCCAACCCCAGTCACACCCTGATGAATTTCGCCGTCGGTTGGTTCACGCCTGCTTATTCTGCATATTCGCAGGCGACCGTCATATCTGACGGTCCTTTCGCGACTCTTCCGCCACGTCGAGCTGAGCGGCAGGAAACACGACCGCTCAGCAACCACCCACCGACACCGACAACAGATTCTTTCATAGAGGACTTAAAACAATTACTCATTAATAGTTACGCAAATTGATATTTCAATATATTAGCGCAATTATTGTTTAGGTGATGACCGATGATCTTTGGAATGATATGCTTGGTCTTGGTGCAGGTACACCGGCAAATCGTTTGCGACGTCAAAGTAGCTATGTTGTTGATGTGCCTAAACCTCCGTCATCAAAAGCAAGCTACGGCGAAGGTGTTGGATCTGATTATGCGGTTCAACAACAAGTTCCAGCTAGTCAATCTGGAAACTATGGTACCTATGAGGATTTCGGCCCAATTACTGATATCACCGCAGGAAGTGGTCAAGGACCAATTCTACCAGGAGGAGGACCTGAATCCTTAGGTACTGAATAGGAAGAATGTTTTTGAATTGTACATCAATGTGGAAAATTATTTCAGAAAAAAATGCCCTAATAAAATTAATAATAATAATAATAATAATAATAATAATAATAATAATAATAATAATAATAATAATAAGAGTAATAATAACAATAATAATAGTCATTATTTGTTATTTTCCAAAATTAAACTGTTGGTTCTTTATGCAAAAGCGGGAAGTGAGGCGTTCTTAATGATAAATGGCTGTATTTTCAGATGTGATCCTCTATCATTTCAATATAGTTGGAACGTGAAGGAGAAAATGGAAGCTATCACGGCAGCTGCAATCATAGAGTAGACGAGTCTTCAGTAGTAGTTATGAAAAACATGCCTGAAGACTTTCAACTTCTTCTTTTTTTCATCTCTTTAATCAACCATTTTTTAGGCGAAGGACTACTAGTGCCCTCCGTTGTACCTGGTCGTGGACAAGAACTATCCAGCGCTAAATTAGGTAAAGGTGGTGGTCTTGGAGGATCAACTGTAATTGGAACACCAACAGAATCGGGCAAACCGGGAAGTCCTGAAGTGCCAGGAGGGCGTGAAGCTGGAGAAACAGAAGAACGCATTGGTCTTAGTGGAACGGCAGGTGGTGGATCAAGTTTCCATGGAATCGGTGCACCAGGAAAATCGGAAAGCCCACCGAAATATCCTGTTCAAGCGCCACCTAGTGGTGGAACTTTCGTACCACCAGGTTTCCCAAGAGGCAAATGTAGTAAGTCGTTTATGTTTTAATATCCTTTTTTAGTTATTTAAATTGCTAAAAATTGCCAAAATATTGTGACGTTCTTATGAATGAACGATATCTAAAAAGTACACATTTCAATCAAGTAGAATTTGTATGCGGAGATTCTGGCGAGCAAAATCTTCTCTATGCACCTCCACGAATGCTTTCGATTATTGATGCCATAAAAGAAGCAATTAACAGCATCAAGTTTCAACTAAAATATATCAACTAAAATAAATTTTGCATACTTTCTTTCACTCACGAACGCGCAATTTCTGAATAACGGTGACACTTTCTGGATAGCGGCAACCGTTGATTTCTCTCTTTCCTAAAGAATGTCAAAGCGATATATTAATGGAGAGAATCAGAGAATTAAATATTGGAGAATTGAGGGTTTATCCAAATTGATTGTGAACAATCATCGGATAATTAAATATCTCTAGTTCACACTCCCAGCGGTTCACCTTCAAAATACGTGAACGACTACTAATCGAATAGAATTTAATAAAGCATAGAAAGAGATTTGATCAATCGTTTAGCGTTCGATAAGCAGCACAAATAATCAAATAGAAAATAGCCGCAAAAATATACATATTTAAGCTCTTTATTTTTTTGAAAAATCAATACGAATAGCTAATATTAAAAGCTGGCGAATCTACTTTGATTTACAACTTTGATTAACCAATAGGCAATTTAATATCATGATTCGAGCTTAAAATTCATATTATTTTGAGCAAATATTGTTGGTTTCCATTTTGCAGGTTGCACACTCGAAAATCCTTGCCCACCTGGACCTCCGGGACCTAAAGGTGAAAAGGGAGTTAAAGGTATCAATGGACTGCCTGGAAAAGATGGTAAAGATGGATTAGATGCACAAAATATCCAACTTCAAGGACCAGTTGGATGCTTTTATTGTCCAGTTGGACCACCTGGTCCACCAGGAGTGCCTGGAAGGCCTGGAATTCGTGGTATGCGAGGGCAACGAGGACAGCCTGGAATGCCAGGCCGTGATGGAACTCCAGGAGCAGTTGGAGAGATGGGACCAATCGGACGAGCGGGTATTTTATGCTTAAAGTTTATTGTTTCGCGTAACGATCGTAATGTTTGATTCTTTCAGCTTGAGCGTAAGCATACGTTTTCATCGTCAGAATGTGCATTTCATAATTAAAGGATGATAGTAAACGACGTGGAGAAGCCTCAGAAATGTGCATGATTTGAGGGTATATCCGAGCTGATTGTGAACAATCGCCATATAAAAGCAAAATAAACGAGAGCTTACTTCGTAGGAATTTNAAACTTCATTAACGGTATAGGAAAAGCAATAGGTAACAAGGACTATAAAATCATTTTCGACCACTCCTCAACTTGCACGTATCTTGTCACATCGAATTTCATTGCTCAGTTGACCATGTATTTGGGAGCTTTTTTATTGTATTTTATTAGTAAGACGTTTAATGTATCAATGTGGCACATGATGAGTATCAATGCTTCAAAGAAGTAAAGAGCTCCTATACAACCAAACATTCATCTAATATTTATTATTAGAGAAATGAATTCTTAGCATTGTTCTGCAAAACCGGTTTAAGAGAGGTATTCGTATTTGTCACATTTTGTGGTGACTTTTTCTAAACACATTATTTTGAATTTTTCTCTTCTTCAATTATCTGACTTGACAGTTGTGTTGTTTTTTCAGTATTGCCCATGCCCTTCACGTGAGAATGAAGACGATGAGCGAGGGCACCTACGAGGTCGAGGAGGTAAAGTTGGTGCTGGAGAAGCGGGTAAAAGTGGTGGACGTGGTAAAGAAATAAGTATAGGCGAAGAAAGATACACTTCTAGTGGAGGTAGTGGTGAAGGAGTTAGTTTGAGCGAAGGAGGACATATTGGTGGAGGTGAAGGAAAAGCAAGTGAATACGGTGGTGGCGGAAGACAAAGTGGTGGTAGACGATTGGGACATGGTAGTCGTGGTGGTGCCGATGGAGGAAGCACAATTGATAGCACATACGAATCCGGTGGCGTGGGTTACGGTACGCCGTCATACGATATCGAATCATCCTATGGCAAATATCCTTCACGTGCTGGTGGTACTACTGGAGATTATAAAAAACATCGAACGTAATTTGCTCTTCACACCTTCACGAATCTCCATCCGTCAATAAATACATCANTTTCTCTTCTCTTCTCTTCTCTTCTTATCGCATACCAAATTCGGCTCATCGATCAAGAATTGTTTTTTCTTCATTTTGACTCCGCAATATCATATGTCTGAATAATTGTATTGCCAAAAAAAGAGGAGGCATTAATATTCCAAGAACAAAAAGCCTAGAATGACTGATGAACCTTCATTGCTAGTTATTTATCAACTCATCGTCACTAGTTTAATTTTTTTTAGCTGTTTATTTCTTCTTCTTTGTCTTCCCATTTAAAATCTCTAATGTTATGAGTTTGCTATAAGATCACTTTAACCGTTGCAAATTAGAGTTTGTAGAATGTAGCAACAACTCGTTTTTCTATGTCTTTCTTGAGGACTATTTCAGTACTTGAATAAATAGAGCAAAGATTAAGGAATTTTTTGGACATAATTTATATTGTAGTTTCTTCTCTTACATTAGTATTAGTATTAATGCTGAGTAATCAGTTCTGAAAGAAGTTATGAGCTTCTTTAATATGACATCTTTAAAATATTCTCAAAAATGATTCTCTTCCAAAATTTTTGACACAAGGAGTCGAGCAATTAAAAAACTGTAAATGCGATAGTCTACAGGTCGGTCTTCGTTAGCAACCTTGAAATTATTTGTTCTGATGAGCAAAGTATTGAAAACTCTTGAGAAGTTCTTATGATGGTGTTCGACATGATTTACTTCGTTCATCTTTCAATCGTATTCTTTAGGAGCAGACGGAAAGCCAGGACCACCAGGTGAGAAAGGTACGGACGCTGAGAAGCTAGTTGGACGTAAAGGTGATCGTGGACCAACTGGTGATCAAGGCGATGAAGGGCTACCTGGCCCTAAAGGAAGTAATGCACCACCAGGACCAGAAGGCCCAGAAGGAGAAGAAGGACAAGCAGGTTTTCAAGGCTCACAAGGTTCCGACGGAGAGCAAGGACCACCAGGTCCACCAGGAAATCCTGGCAAAGATGCCGAGGTGAAACTTCCCTCATAATTGCTTTCCTAGTGCATATATATAT